>JAPYZI010000163.1:0-234257 GCA_030523105.1 Ophioninae sp. A BG-2022a | reverse complement strand
GGGGCAGATGGGTGGGAATTACTTCTGCGTCTCCGTCGTTTAGTCGAATTTGGTTTTTTTTTTTTTGGTTTTTTGGAAAAAATTGTTTCTCGTCGATCTTCGATAAACACAGAACCATGCGAGGCGAAGCTTTATGGCAAACGTCGAATTACTCACTCGCAACTCATTCGCGAAACACACATCCGCACGTATACGATTCCCAACATTCGTCGACAAAACTCTTCGTTTACGTTCCTCCGTTTTTTTTAAATCCGTGTTTCAAAAAATAGTTTTTTATTTCGTTTCCGTTTTTTCTTTTTTTTTTTTGGGGAGTTTTTATCGGCGAACCTCGATCCACTTCCGGCTTACTTTATTGCTGACGAAACCGCCCTTGCGGATTTCGTTTTTCGTTAATCTCGCGTGACCGGACGTGGCAGACGGAAGAAACCGCGCTAACTCATTCGACCCTTGTATCGATTAGAAACGCGGATCACTTCCGGCGTTTCCGTTTGGATATCTTCGCGATTGAGAAATAAATGTTTGTGGATCGACACCTGTCGGTGGCTGAACGAAGTTTCGAACGTGGTACGAGCTCGTTGCTCGAGGTATGAGAAATAGGTTAAGACGGAACGGTACTCGAAGCGAAACTTCGACGCAGCGCCGACTCGGGTCGGTAAAGCAGAACAGGCGCGAGCTATCGCTACCTACCGCTGGACGCACATCGTCGCTGGTCTCCCGAAAGTCTCGACGGGCCCCGAGTGCGAGTACGTACACGTACATACATACACACGGAACAATTCGGAATGAGCGCCCCACCGAAATTCGCACGAACTAAATTTACCGAATGTCGCGCGAGATTGGCACGTCGAATTACTCACGAAATTACCAATAGTTACCTACCGGTGGTAGATACCCACGGATTTAATGAAATATGCAAAGGAATTAAACGATTGAGGTGCTAAAATGCGCGTTTTGATTATGGCTACACGGCTCTTCTTCCCTTCAAGTCGTGACATTAGCCAAACTTTTTATTTTTCATCGTTTCCATCAAGGCTTCAGCATGGTAATGCAGTATACTTTTTTTCTATTTATTTGAGAAATTTAATGAAAAGACAGCAGTGCGTCTATCAATTTGACGTGGCCTGGTGAAATTTCGTTGAATTCTGAAGTCGTTTAGGAAATACGTGGGTATCTACTGTCCTGTTCTGCTTTATCGACAACGATCGGGTGCCGTTCCTTCTTAATCTTCGTATCCCATGGACTATTAGGGTCGTTTCTTTTTTCCCCCTTCGTTTCTAACACCACGAGATTTCTTTCACGAGTTTGGTCTCGAGGCAACAATTTCTTTTTCGTTTAAAAAAAACCCACCGATTCGGTCCATCCCCGAGATATCGATGCGTAATCGTATTCGTCGTACAAAACGATTTTTCGTTTCCTCGTTTTCGTACCGAAAAACCTTACGAGTCTGCATCTCGGAGCTCCCGATTGTTCGTTTACTCTTATTGTTAATTTATACCTTCCACGTAGCAGCGTTCCGCCGGAAATAGCAGAAGGTGTTCTGGAACCAGTTGTAAATTTCGTTGAGGGTCAGCTGCTTGTCCGCCGATTCGACGATTGACTGAAATTATTCGGGCGCTCGATTAAAATGGCAAACAACGAAAGAGACGGTAAAACAAAAAAAATTTTGAAAATAAAAAAGAAAACGTCGATGGCGTTTTTCGATGTGGAAATTTGTCGTGGTAACGACAAATTAGTAGTTACGTCAGGAATTAATTTTAGTATTGCGTATTGGTGAATCATCGACCGACCTGACGTATTAATGAAGCGTACGTGAACGGTGGCCTCACATCGGCGTTCTTGTAGAACTCGCGATTTTTTTGAATCTCTAAAAAAAAAGAAAAGTAACAGCGTGAAGCTACATTTCAATCTCCCTGAACGATTAAAGTCGAAAATTGGAATTCTTCTTTTTTTTTAGGTATACTTGGATTGGTCTACTGAAGCGTTTTCCATTTAAACGTTTCTTCCGATGAGGGGTTGCTGTTTATTGAATTTTTTTTCTTGGTTTTTCGCTTGATTAATTTGACATTGTTAGAGGCAATTTGAATATCCTTGAATCAGCCTAGCCGCTCGATAAGCAATTTCGTAAACTCCAGGGAAATTCAATGGCAATATTGGAAATAGGGGAAAATTCCAAGCCAAGTTAAATCTGCAGAAGTGTGGGGAAAACTATCGGTTCGCAAATTGTTGTATATAGTTTTTCGTCGATAAAATTTCCAAATCTACTAAAGGAAAATATTATTGTGGCGTTCGTTTATGCTTAATGTCACGTTCGGGCTTTTAATTCTTTCTGTTTCCGCTTATTTCAGTCCGTAGCAAAAAAAGTAAAAAAAATTGGGTATCCAGTTTGAAGTCAAAGCCGACGAATCACTGGTTTCCAGTATTCAAGCAAAACAGTGATAATAAAACGTATGAGAATAACGTTTCGTGGAGCATGCAAGAGTTATCGAAGGGACGTTTTATTTTTCACGAAAGAAAAGTGGCAAGTGCGATGGGTTATGACAGTACCTTGTTCGACATCAAGGCCAGCGCGCTCCAGCATGTAGGGCAGCCCTACACGATGGAAGAGGGCGGGCAGCACAAGAAACGAAGAAACAAGAGAAGCATCGATAAAAGAATAGAAACAGTGACAGTGTAGTTGGACGGATTGATAAATAATTCGATGAATCGCTCGGTTAGCGAAAATTGTGAAAATATTCCTACGGCTGATCGTCGTTTTCTCATTCTCTCTCAACGCGCCACAATTTGTACGTTCCGATTCGTAGGAATTACTTTTAGAGACAAAAACAGTTGAAAAGAAGAACAAATGTTCGCGCGAAGATATTCCAGAAAAGTAAATGTTCGTTAAAAATTTACAGGACGAAAGAAATATCTTCGACCTCACCTCCTGCCAATGAATGAGTCGATTTGTCGCTTATCCTTCTTCGTATCGGGCCAGGCATACTACCGGGCATGTTTGGCATCAGTGGCATACCGGGTATGTTCGAAAGACTTGGCATCGGCGGCATCGGCGCGATCCCTGCCGATGGTAACAATTGGCCACCGCCTGGTGATCTCACTGTCGAAACGAGGGCCGATATCGACACCGGTGATACCTGGGAACTGCCGAAACTCGGCGGTTGTTGGCTCATCATGCTCGACGACAAGTTCAGCTTCGTTAAACTCGAGCCCGTCTGTGATTTCAAAAGAAAGACGATCCAATCGTTTCATCCGTTTCGTTTTACCTTTGGGCATCTTTGCGTTTGCGAAAATCCATTTATTCGCTCGAAACGAGAATAATCGTGTGAAAACTTTGTTTTCCATAAAAAATTACTATTTTTTCTATAACCCTGATTTTTAATTCATCACGGTAGCTCAACCTCTTGAATCATACTCGGGAAGTCACCGTGTCACGATTCTTTTTTTTTCTAGATCGCGTTAGAAAATCAGCACGGCGATACCCGAAGAGCCACTACGATTTCGAGCTGACAGCGAACAAGAAAAAATAAGGAAACTCGCGGAACCTAAGATCACCGGAAACGGGGCGTTAATTATTCCCCAGGCACTTCCGGAGTGGGCAGAGTTGCAAGGCCCCGATTGTTTCCACGATTCTTTTCTTTCACCCTGGTCCGCAAGAAAAGCGAGCATGACTTCGAGGGATCGCTAAAAGCAAGGTAATATTGTCCAGGACTGAGGCTAATGCGATATTGGTATTCTCCGGCCTGTGGCAACTTGTTAGGGGTTTTAATTAAGACGATATAAATCGCGGCCAGACCCGAGGATCGCTGCGAAACGTAGAAACCGAGAGAGCCCCCGCGATGAATTATTAATTACAACTTGCTGTATAAATTAACGCAATTCGCCTGAACACGAAGTGACTATGTATATATATATTTATATATACAGTGTTACTGAAGAGTATTAGTCATTCTGTAAATTTTCTATCCGGACAAAAAATCATATATCTTGGCCGAAAAACAACGTAAAGTATTTCACAGATCGGAGTTCTGCAGCAGACAAATCCAGCTTCATTTTTGTTTCTGACTTTTATTATTGCGTTTTTTTTGTACCCGGTACGACGTTTTGAAAACGTTCGTTATTCGCAATTTTTTTCCCTTTGCAAAATCGCATGCTGTACTTTGAATAATTGTGATTATAGTATTTAGTGATAATTTCTTTGAAAAGGGCATCGTTAGCTTCAGCTTCGTTTTATTTTTGGCGAGAAAAATGGCCGCACAAAAGGATTACGGAAAAAAAAATCTCAAATAAGTGCAGTGGCTTTGAAACAACGAAAAACAACTTTTCTACTTTTTGAATCATTTTTCTTTCAAACAACACCAAAACTGACGATGTCCTTTTCGAATAACTTATCACTAAATAACAAAATTAATATTTTTGTAAGCTTGGTATGCAACTTTGCAAATTGCGAAAATCGTGAAAAAACAACATTTCAAAAATAACGTACCGGGTACAAGAAAAAACGGAATAAGAAAAATAAAAAGGCAAAACATAGCTAGGTTTGTCCACTTTAAAGCCTCGTTTGGTAAATTGACGTGTGATTATTTTTCGCTGAGTATTCGATCTTTTGTTCGGATAGAAAGCTTAAAGGGTGCCTAATACTTTCGAGCATGACTGTGTATATCGCGTCGACGATTTTAATCCGCCACCCCCGTAGGGGGGGGGGGGACGTTGTTTGCGCGCTGTCGAGAGAGAGAAACAAACGCTTACGAACTTTCTCCCAAAATTTTCCGTTAATCGCGCGAACCTTCGTTCCCTTTTGTGGTTTTCCGGACGTGTATTTTGCGTGTGGAGCTTTAACGATTTATTAGCTTTTTACGGAAAATCCCTACGGTGTATAAAACTTCTGAGTTCCCCTTAGCCTTTTTGAGCCTTTCTAAATATGTATTTATTAATACTTTAAAATCCTATTTTTGAATGCGCCTAGGTCAGCATCGTGGCCTATCATAGTGTGTTGTAAATTTCACGTTCCTACGTTGAGCAGTTCAGGCAGGGCGGTAAAAATCTTTGCCGTTTGAAGATACGAGGCTTGTTCAAAAAATAAGATGACTACAAATTGAAGTAAATATTTTACATATTTACTTCAATTTGAATTCTTTGGGATATCGAATACATTCTGAAAAAATTAATTAAGCGACGATGAAGAAAAGGTGAAACTTACCGACGATTCAGACGATTTGGGAGGCTCGGGCGAGGCCATTTGCTTCGCCACGTGAAGATGGTGCATCATCGAACCCAATCGATCGCGTTCCTTTTGCAATTGTATCTCGAGCTGCGAGACAACTTGCATCTGAACTCTCGCCTGGGCCGTCGATCGGTCGTCCAATGTGTGCTCGGTGTTTAGGTGTCTGAAATGAATTCAACTTTCGTGGTAACTGCAATATGCATCGCTTATTTTTTTCGAACCATTGTCGTAACAATAATGGCAGTAGATTCTGGGAGCCCTTTGAAGTTTACGAATTCGACTGCACGCGAGTGTGAATTGTTACAAACGATGAATTGCGTCAGGACGATTACGGATTTCGGTTGGGGATTTGTTAAGGTTTGTTAAGGGAGATGGAAAGAGGCAGGCACGGAAATTTCAGGTTTAGGTTGTTTCCGGGTGCAAGAATGTAATGTTGCCAGTCTGGCGAAGAAAAGCGCGAAGGAAAGTGTCGGGGGTAGGATTAAAGCCAACTGGAGAGAGGGAGTGAAAGAGAGTAACGGAGAAAAGAGGGTAGAAGGGAGAAAGAAGACCATAACGATGCGGTCGAACGTCGTGAATATTAATGAGACAAAGGTAATTAGCGTTTTTTTTTTTTTAAGGAACGGCTTGTTTGGTTGGTCGGGGGAGTGAGACGAGTTTCGTGGGGTCGAGTTGGCCCCGGCGGGGCTACGTGATTACTAGGGATTTCTGGAATGAAGAAACGAGACGTGGCTCGGTAAAAAGAGGGACACACGAGAGAGGCTTTCCGAAGGCAAAGGCAAGGACCGGATGTCAATGAGATACGCTGACGCGGGCGATTCTTCTTCGCCTCTTCTTTCCTTCCAATCTACCACCCCCGTAACACCAACCACCGAACTACCCCTCCTCAAGCTTTGTTCCTGATTTCTTCATTTTTCAACCCTCCTCTGCTCTCCGAACTTCGTCTCGACACATCGAAACCTCCTTTTTTTTATCCTCTCCCACCTTTTATTTTTCTTCCAGGCTTCTTCGTCCGTTTAGCGAGAGCGGTGCCGTTCTTAATTAATAAATAATGCGCGGGGATGTTCGCGACGCGGGAACGCTTCGATGAACGTACTTTTTGATTAATCGGATGAATTATTTCGCAAAGAGAACCCCTCGTCGCTTGTTTTTTTAAAACTCTCGACGAGACTACCATGAATATCGGTTCTGTTATTCCCGATCGTTGAACTTCCGGCAACGCGCGAATACGGAAGACTCGCCGTCGAGAATTTTTAAAAAGTTATGTATATTAACCGTCGCACATTGGGATTTTCCGAATGCAACGTCCGGTGCCGGAATATAAAATTACGCTTAGGGCTATGCCTCCAATAGGAATTACATATAGTCGTGTAATAAAAATAATTTTCTTTCAATCAAAAACATAAATATCGGTGAAAATTGACATTCTCGAAGTTTCCTCCGCGTAAAAAACAATCGAAAATGTATCAATTGGCGTCGTACGTTCAGTTTCACGAAATCCAAACGTTTTTCTAACTCGATTTTTCAATTTTAGGTCCTGCATTCGATTATCGGTCATCCGTTTGTGCAGTTTTGTGGAGAGTTCGGAGGACGGATTTAATACACACGGGAAAAGGAAATTCACTCACTTGAGGAATGCTTGATAGTCTTCGCAGATGGCCTCGCAACCGGGCCATTTGCAGACACCGTGACCGTAAAGCGGATGTGCCTTGTCGTTGCACGATACGTCGAGTGGCTTCTCGTCGAGTGTCGACGTTCCGTTAACGTCACTTCGACGACTCGACACTATCGAGTTCAGCAGACCTGCCGGTAATTTCGCGTATATTCAGAAGTCTTATTCTTATTCGGTTTCATCCGGGTCACTTCCGGTTGTTTTTTTAAAGCAACGGAAAGGGAAAGAAACGAAACGAGATTGGAAAGTGTTGAATTCTTTGGTACTAACCGTTCAGGCCGGATGAAGATTTTGGTAAACTTGAATTTTGATGGTTGTCGGCACCCTCCGTGGATTCCGATTTCCACCATGGTGGACCGTCGTTCGGTTGCATGCCTAAACAACATTTCGTTCCTGAAATCTTTCCATTTTCAACTTTCTCGGCTCGCAAAATTTTCACGCACGAATTTAAAATTTTCATCGCAGAGATAAAATTAATCATAACAAATAATTATTATCCGTTGATCGTTATAAACGATATTTCCCACAAGTTTACTTACGGCGCTTCGTCACACCACCCTAAATAATTCTGGATCGATCATGCGTGTCAGAAAATTTGTGGAAATACTTGAAACGTTTTCTACGGTTTTTGTCTCGCCTCCACTGGAAAATCTAATCCGTCCTATTCCTACGATTCCGACGCGAAGTCTCGAGAGGCTTTGTGGATTTCACGATAGTCCAGTCGGTATAAACGTCCGTGATATTCAATGAGCGCGGTACCGCCAATTTTTGCTATCTCTTTTTTGGACCACCAGGAATATATCTTTAGAACGTCTCACCGCTCTATGGTGTTGGGGGGTAAACATTGTTTGTAGAAATCGGTTTTAGTTGTTATATTTTTTTTCTGCATTTAATCTTCAAAAATCTTGAAACTCCTATAAAAGTTTTATGAAACGATGTTATCTACAAAACAGGCCCAATAAAAAAATCACGTTGAATTGTTTGTTTAATCGTAAAATCAATGATGAAATTCGAGCTTTATTTTTTTGAACAACTATTTTTTCGGTATGAACGTCTATACATTTTTCTTTATTACAAGCACTTTCGTTATTAATGAAAGCAACGTTATGAATCTTATATATTACCTTGAACAATCAATCCCTAAGAGTAGAATTTAAATTAAATTACATTGCGTCATACAGATAATCAATAATAATCCATTTACGTAATTCGAGCAATTTCTTATGGCGAATGGGTCACGATAAGGGTCACGTAGTACCACAATTCGAAATTCGAATGTTTTAACATATCACGTTGTTAAAACGAACTAAAAAGTATTGAATCTTCTAGCCCTGTGCAAATAAATAAATAATTCTATTTTTTGTAACGAAATTATTTTCGTAACAATTTTCGGCGGGCCTGAAACACTTCAGAATTGGAGGGTATTTCAAGGCTACGTTTCGGATGATCCAAAGAACCCACGAAAAAATTGGCAACGCGCTAGCCTCGTTGAACAAACGTTGTATAAATTTCTGTTCGTAACGACTGGACTATGGCTAAAAAGAACTCGAGGAAAATCTTTGTACGTAATGGCTTTACCTGACGAGTGATTGTGTCCTTGAAGGCCGAGACTCTGTTGAAGAAGATACTGCCTCTGCGTTATCTGCAATTGTTGTATCAATTGTTGTTGCTGCAACGCGAGCTGCTGCAACGTCGCGGAGGCCTTCTTCTTGTCGGCCGTTTGCAGAAGATGAGTCTGCTGTAAAACGTTTACCTGCAGTTGCTCCTGCAGCTGTTGCATGTTCTGCTCTAGCTGTTTCCGGCCAAGTTCGACCAGCTGATGTTGGTGCTGCGATTAACGTTAAAGAAAATTATATCATTATTATTAATAGTATCATTATTATATTTAATGTTACTATCAGTAATAATAATGAAAAATGACGAGATAAAGCTTTTTTGGAAATGATTTTTTGAACATTACTGCCCTGGATGGTGTCATTGAAATCGAGTTATTATTTTTTATCAATAATAGTGAAAATGTATAGTGATAAGTTTTTTTTGGGGTTTTTTTAAAAAATGTCTGGACTGGACTACAGCATTGGGATCGATACAGTTTTTTGGAAAATGATCGTTTTTAGATATAACGAACGAGAGAGAGAGAGAGAAAGAATGGCAAAAGGAGATTCGTCAAGAGCCAAAAATCTCGTCAATGTACACCCTCAAAGGGGAAGGGAAAGCAGATGCAAAAGAATAACGCCTGTGCGTCTCGACGGTGATGAATAAATCACGAGGGTGCCGTGGTGTCTCCAGTGATGACGAAGAAGAAGGAGCGGAAAAAATAAGGGAAGGGAAGAGTAGTGGGACAGTGGGCGAGTTTGAGGGTGTAAGACAGAAAAAAGAGAAAACGAAGAAGAGAGAGAAAGGGAGAGAGAGAGAGAGAGAGGGTTGTAGCATTTTATGGGATACCTCGAAGACAAACAACGAGACACAACGGCTGACGGCGTCGCTTAATTGCCCAACCCCACCCTATCCGCCAGACCATCCTTGGAGACTTTCTCTATACGTATAACTTTCATCCCTTAGCTCTGACCAAGCCCTTCAGCGTGTTTTCTCGCTCGATTCTCTCCACTTTTCCCTTCCCTCTTTCTCTCTCTTTCGCACTCTCCGTTCACGACTCTTTATCCCGCGAATTCCAACCCTACAATTTTTTTCATCCCTCATTCGCGGCAACGGGAATATTTCAAGACGTTAGAATCCGCGAAAACTCACGGACCGAGCGTTTATCACATCAGCATAAATAATAGAGGGAAAACGAAGTAAAACGAGATACCGAAGTTTCTTTACGAAGTTATTGCGGGAGGGGCGGTTCGAGGGAATTTTATTTATTTATTCCAGCGCACAAAGGGATGTAGCCAAGCTCAACGTTTTTGCGGTACGAATGAACTTTGCCATTATTTCGTTGAGTTTTAATCGTCAGTCCTGTACCATCCCCTAAATTTCGGATCACTCTACCTTCTCCATATTTATATTCAAACGAGCTACACTCTTTTGATACACTGGGGAAAACTTGGATCACCAAACGTGATTTCATTGTTTTTCTTTCTTATTTCCGCATTCGGATTTTCACGTGTTTAGTCATTCGGGGTAATTGAGTGGGTAAAGTGTGCGCAGAACACCCTCTTTATCCCCGAACGAGCCCCGGAAGCTCGTTCGCGGTTTACTGCAGTTACGGCCACCGCTCCGAGTAGTAGCCATGCGCAGCTTCATACACCGTCAGAAACGAAACCCAACCAAAATATACCCATCCACCAATGTCCGTACTAAAACGTGATTATATTTTCAATTTACGTGACGAAGATGATCGGTCCACGGAATTAGTCTTACGAGCGTGAGTACGCGAGCGCGTGATAGCGACGAGCCCTACCGTTGGACTATCTAAATATCTGTGGGTACGAGGACTGACCGCTGAGTAAATATTGGATATACCTTCCTGCGTGTAGCACATACGAGAGTGTACAGAGTGCCCCAAAAACCAACGATAATATTGCAGTTTTTGACAGGCCGGCTCATCATGCTATCAGGCATAACCACATTTGACGAATATCAGTAAAAGCATCATCATTTTCGAGTACGATGAATAGTATTCCCACTTTTTTTCAACTCGTGAAAATCTCTAAATTAAGGACTCGTATAAGATCGACATAATCTCACAAATTTTCGAAATCAGTTTTCTCATCGCCGATTAAGTTTCCAATGAGAAATCGAGCATCAGTCTATCGAGGTTTCACGGACGCAGGGGTCGGTGGTTTTATTTTGGGATTTAAATGTTTCGTACTGAAGTACGAAACATTTTTGGTACAACAAAATTGGAAAAATGAAAATAAAAATACAAAACGAATCTGGCATTGTCCGCTTCGAGATTCCGTTTTGTAAATCGACTTGCGACTTTTTTTTTCGCAAAGTTATTCGTTTTTTTGTCTGGATAGAAAAATTACAGGATTGCTAATACTTTTGAGCGGAGCTGTACGTGTATATATATACAAGGTCCGAACGATCCTCTTAAGTTTCTCTTCCCCCAAATCTACAGGTTCTCCCTCTCGCTTTTCGTCTTCTATTCTTTCGTATCCTTTCTAGCCAGTGGGCATTCCGAATTCCACATCCTTGGACACATCAGGGGTCCACTCTGCCTGAAAATCTTATCGTCCTTTTTTCTCTCTTCTTCTGCTTAGCCATAAACACCGTTCGCCTTGAATCCCACGTTAAACGTTACCCCTCGATCATGATCGGACCGGCTAATACAGGATTTGCCGTTCGCCAGATAAATGGTTGTATCCTTCAGGATTTTCACGAAATACCAAGCTGTATATAACACCACGCGTAACTCAGATATCAATCAAAGTCCTACCGCGTTCTTTACAACTTTGCTCCCGTACCGCTATCATCCCTGGTGCGGTCAGCAGGATCTTATCGTACACCAAAATTTATGGACGTTACTTTGTTCGCAGATTTGGTGCTTTACAAAAAAAGGCAGAGAACAGTAGAGAATGTTTTCAGTACATTTTCAATGGATTTTTTTCGTGCTGGAAGGAAAATAAAACTTATAGAGATAATAATAATAATAGGTATAAAGGACAATTTAGGTTGGCCGAGTGCATAGACATAGGCTTTTACTTAAGTTTCAAACGAAATACATTCGAAATTTGATTCAAGATGTTTGATCACTTTGTACATGTCTAGCATTACGATTGCCTAATTTAATTATGAGTTAATGATTAGAAATATTGATTTTCCATTTTCAATAATAATTGAAGTGTAATTCGATGATATTGACGTGTGCTCGACTAAATTTTTGTCAGTGAGTGTATACCTCTACCGAATTTGCGACGAACAAATTTTTCAATTCCTAATTGTATTTAACGCTTTTAGATCATTTTATTATTGTCAATAATTGCCGGAAACTCAATATACATTGAGTTTCCTAACGATCGCTGATTAATCAATTGTCAAAATATATCTTTCAATATCTTATCTATTGAATGTCTAATGCTACAACGCAGTCTCTTTATTTGAACCTTGGCTTAATCAATTGCTCAATCCTAAATCTTGATATAGTATTTTTAGAATTTGCGAAGATTTTAACGTTCGCAGATGCTATTTTCCCCTAAGTGACCGTTTCGTGTTGATACGACCAATAACTACTAAATTATTGAGCGAAAAATTCGAAAATGATTGATGTATTATTATTTTATCAAAGATTTTAATACTTCGAATTTTCGAGAACTTGCTGCGATTTTTAAATATCCATCCAGTAATAGCAAAATATGATTCTTGCTTTAGAAACACCATCAAAGATCCCAACACAAAAGTTTGTGCGTTTGGCAAATGTTTTCACAACTGGCGCAATGTTGCTAGGGGTTCAAAAGATATTCGAGTTTTCCTTTACGATTACACGTCTTTTTCATAATTAGAATGGCTGATTGAATCGTCGAACTAAAATTGCGAGGGTGGAGGCATTGTTGATAAGGCTGATGGTGTGCTCTTTTAATTTCGTTCGTGACGAGAAGAGGCCACTTTTGCGATACTTTTTTTTTCTTTCGTTCGTCATCACGGCGAACGATAAAAGGAAAAGCTTCGCTTTTTTTCTTCCTCTTTTTTCTATTATAAGGAGAAGCGTTATAACGAGTGTGAAAAACGAATTTATCACAAAATCAATTACAGTGAGTTTACTCTTGTTTTTTAAGGATGAGAAGTACCCAAAACGTTCGTGGCTTGCGCCATGATCAGATGACGACTCCTTCGATAAAAATAACACGATTACCTTCTTTCGTAATATATTTAGGGGGCTGGACTGCCGTTAAAATTTGAGAAATTCACTCGACCCTTGAGGTAATTCAAATTTATGAAAAACGACCAACAAACGATGAAACAAAAATATATTCGTGGTTTGAAGGCAAAGTCATTACAATGACAGACTTGAGCGATAGTTAATGGACATTGAAAAGTGCTTTACTCGATCGTATTTTTACTATAATTTATTTGATATTTGATACACGTCATGTTTGGGTTTAACTTTTTCTTCTGTACTTATTAATAATTGAGATCGTATAGAATATCAACGAGTTTTCGTCGAAAGTACTGCACACAGCAAAAAAATCGTGATTTTAGAATTTTTTTACAATTTTTTCATGCGTTTTGGGCAAAAGTAATGATATATTCGTACTCAGGGGATAAAATTACATCGAAATGGACCAATAAAAAAAATATTAAAAATCCATAATTTTTTTCGATTTTTCAGGAAAAGAAGTTTTTTCACTAAATCATGGATAACTTCTTTTCATTTGGGATTTGGCACTCCACTTTGCGCTAGATCTCTTCGTTATGATTTTCTCTTAAAAATGCTGTTTTAATCATAAAAATCCGATGATTTTTCGATTTTCGGCAGAATTTCACATTTGGACCATCGATCCCGATGAGAAAGCGGATTTCGAAGATAAATGAGGTTATGTCGATTTTCTAGGTGTCTTTAACAGCCTGAAGTGGGAGGAACTAACGATTTCAATGATATTCTCGAAAGTAATGATCTATGCTCATTGGGGTGAACCAGAGTGATAACGGGTTGAACGAACCTGGTGATGTTGTTGCTGTTGTTGAAGATAAAGGGTATGTTGCTGCATGAATGACTGCAGTTGAGACGGGCTGAGTAACTGTTGCTGCAATAGCTGTTGCATCTGATGCAGGCCACTTGCCGGGCTGAGCATCATCTGCGACGGTGTCTGAGACGGGGGACCGCCAGGTGGTCCGCCCGTCAACTGACCCTGGGTAGGATTAGGGGGTGAGCCCCGTTGAGGGGCTTGCGGGCTGTGACGCGGGCTCGTCTGTAAACCTGGTAAGCCACCAACCCCCGAGCTCGGTTGTTGCGATTGTTGCGAGATTATCGGTTGCTTTTGCTGGGTCATGGGTGCTGATGTCACTGCGTGTCGAGCGGGACTGATCTTCCCATTGCTTCGGTACTCGATCGTGCGATCTTGTTGTTGCTGCTGCTGCTGTTGTTGTTGTTGCTGTTGTTGCTGTTGCTGATGCAAATGAAGTTGTTGCTGCTGTTGTTGTTGAAGCTGTTCGTTGTCCGTGATTCCACCACTTGAAATTCTCTCCCTGCAATGTCTGTCAGGCTGCCTGTCTCTCTCCCGGGTCTCCCTTTCCCACGTCGATTCTCTAGCCTGTTGCTGCTTCAGGGCTGCAAAAAGTGTGCTCGCCTGCAACGAATAAAAGGAATCAGTCCCATTAAAAAGTGTTGAATTGCGTTCACCGGATGTCGTAAATGTACCGAGATGGTCATGCATTGATCAATCACTGTTTGATCAATCTATGCTTGATTTAATCTATGTCAATCAAGCAATTATTGATTTTTGTATAATATGCTTATGGAGAAATGCTTTATTAAAATAATTCTTGATTATCAATTTTCTAGGGAATCCCAGGGTCCTTCCACCATGCCTACAGGGATTTGATAGTGTCGCGGTACATAGGAAAGTTCACAATGGAATTTGCTTCCGCACTGTTTCTTCATGAACGCTGCTGCATGATCTTTTCCAATTCTCATCGAAAATACGTGACAAGTCATCGAGAAAAAATTCGGTGAGTTGGATAAGCGCGATCGCGAGTGTGCGCGTGTTTCCATGGTATTAAGTAAAAGTAAAGTTGAGTCAACCAATAACGATCGTTACTGTTGGGTTACAATGCCATTATGTTGAATAATGGCATTGAAATTAATTTCTTGGGTATACTTTTTCGACTGACTTAGATGTCTTACGAGATGAAAGTACGACTTCTTTCAGACCTTATAGTGCGCATTTAAATATGGACTCCAACGCACAGAATCCGATGTATCAAGAATCGTTTTCGATTTTGATCGAAGTCCTAAGATTCTATCATCTAGGATTAATATTGAATTTACGCGTAAGAATACAAATAGAATCGAACGTGGGAGCGTCACGTTTTCGTAGGGGATTCCAACAGGACACGTTGAACTTCGATCCCTGCAGGGTTCAGAGATCAGGAACGTCTGATTCGTGAGTGATGAGTCGCATCGAAAAATCTAGATCATCGATGCATCAAACTCCGAGAGTGGAGGCTGGAGAAACGATGAGAGGGGGTTTGAAGGTAGTAATGGAAATTGGCCAAACGCGGATGGGCGAGGTTTCAAGGCGAAAGGAAACCAAAACTAGGAACGAGTGAAAGAGGAGGGGCACGAATGGGGTTGACGGTGAGCAATCCCCCTCCCTCCGCCCCGTAGAACGTATTCGGGTAAAAGGGACGAAGAAGCGAGACCCAGTAGAATCGCAACGGGTAATAATAGGTCCGTTAATGAATTCGCTTTCAGAGTTATACAACCGCGGGGGCCTTAAACTCTCGGTCCTGTATTTCGAACAATATTGATCTTGTCTAATGGCGTTCGAGCAACCGTTGCTTTTCTCTCTCTTTCTCCCCCTCCCACCCACTTTCTATCCCACCATTCCTCTCCCTGCGAGCCCGCAACCAGTCCGCTATATACATTCTGGAATTTTGGTTCTCGGCTCCTCGGGGACGTAGATCCTCTACTTCACTCATCGAGTATGTGTATGTCTGTGTTTGTGCACGTGACGCATATAACAACGACCGAAAACTCGCTTCACTCTCATCCTGTTGTCTGACTTCAACCGTTTCCTCATCCTAGCTCCCGCTCTGGCCTACGTATAGGTACACTGTTTACACACTACGAGAATTTGTTTTATCAAGTTCGTGCTATTCTGCAAGTAGGTTTTAGAGCGTACGCTTACAGCGTGGGAAAGAAGCACGAAGGTGGATATCGGAAAGGGAAAAACAGAAGAAAACCGTTTCGAAAATCGGAATACCGAGCAGAAACTTGGAAAGGGGGGGAGCGAAAGAAAGAGGGGGGGGGGCGATTGGAAGGCACAGTGGAGAATAATGTGACATTCCCTCCAACTGGATCAGATTTAACTCAAACGTAATAAGAGCCATCCGGATCATCAGAATCCAGGATCGTAGGCCCAATGGCTCACGATCAATGACTAACATTGATTTCAGTTTTGTCAATGTCTTCCCTTTTGATTGGGAAACACGGAGATGAAGACAGGAGGGTAGAAAGGTGCTACAACTATTTGGGGGATGATCAGATATTTTCAAATTTCGCTATGAATCAAATTCTTTAATTGCTGCTAAGACAATGAGCAATTGTGTATAATAAACCAAACATATTAGGTCAAATAACCATTTTCATGATTATTCAATTCGAAGATTATTTTCATTCAATTCACCACGATGTGCCAAAGTTCGAATATTCGATTTAGGATTTTTCAGTGATCGTGAGAATCTCAAAGACGTATCAGAGAAGACGGGCTTCATTTTCGAAGTCTAGTTGCACGTTTTCTGACAAATTATTATTATTCATTATTTTCCAATTGCATTGTGCTTGAATAAGACGCAATTGGTTTCTAAATTTGTCGCCACTTCTCCTGAATTTGGTGATTAAATATGTCGCTTATTTGTAGTTGAACGAAGCCGTTGAACGAACGAACCCAGGCCCAATACCGCAATCTCAATCAAGCTTCCAGAAGAATCCGGGTTTCGCCATAAAAACCCCGACAAATTTTGTGCACGAGGCCATCATTCAAACAGCGGGCCAACTTCAAACTTCATTGGAGGATGACTGGCTGCGAACTTGACTTGCCTTCCAACAGCAGCAAGATTTCAGCAAACGAAACAATCTTTGCTCTCTTTTAGTTTCAGGCGGTTGCGTCGACGAGACGACAGCAAAGACGAGAGTGGCCTTTCCGCGAGCTCTTCGCATGAAGCATTCGAGGAACTTTTCGTGCTTTTGATACGGAAAACAGAGTTCTCTAGCAAAAGCCTTGGAGCCGCATTTAGAGTTCTTCCTGTTCGAATGTCTGTACTCAACGCACTCTCTCTCTCTCTTTCTTTCTCTCTTTTCTCTATGTGTCTTCGTTCCATCCAGCCTCCGGACTATTCGGTTTTCTCTTCTCGCTCGCCTGACTCTTTTGCTGAATCCTGCGAGCCAAGAGTCCTATGCTAATCTTATTTGTGTACGATTACGTATGTTTATAACATGCAAAGAAATTCGCAGGCGTGCGTTATCAGTGTTTAGTCAGGAGCGTCAGGCCGTACCGGTTTTGTCCCTGTTTATATATCCGGCGCTGTATCCACGTGATTTTACTTTTTCCACTTCCCTGCCCCCTTTTCTACCCTCTCGGTCATATTTTTTTTGTCTTCATCGTCTTTCACTCGATCAGCGTTTCTCAGCTGTTTTCTTTCGCGCGGTTACTTCATCGGCGAGTCGAATAAATTTTGGACTTGCGCCCAGAAAGATGAAGAAACGTTCTTCTCGAGCTTGAACGATCCTCGAGCTCTTTTGATCGATCAAACGACCCTCGAAAAAAAAAAATTTCGAAAGCGAAAGAAAGAAATGACAAAAAAAAACAGAAACAAACCAGTCTCGCCGCTAGGATTTGAAGAGGAACGGTAGAATTTCGTAATAGGGCCATTGCGAACCTTTTAATTCGCTAATTAATAAGGAAACTCGGGAGAATTGTGTACCCCTTTAACGTCTATAGCTGACATTGGGAGATCTCCCTTCGGCGGTCTCGTCGCCGTAAGAGGAAGAACCGCGAATGTTCCCGATGGTAGGTCCTCGGGAAGACCGAGGCAAATTACGAGACTCTCGTGTGTACACTGCGTCGAACGATGAGTGTAGAGCAGGAGAAGGATTAAAGAGGCGCGGGAAGAGGAGCAAGATCGAGGAGGTTAGTGGTCGTTTTGAGGACAGCCTGAACGTTTGCACGGACACGGAAGCCCCCCCGGAGAAACGACGAAAGATAAGGAAAGCAAAAGAGAAAAAAGAAAAGAAAGGAAACACGACGATCCTGAAGGGTCATCGACGAAGGGATAAGACGAGGAAGGGAAGTGGGAGGACAAGGGGGGCGAATAAGGGCTCGTCGAAGAACAAGTACAGACTGTAAGACTGCCTTGAGAAAAGGTTAAATATAAAGGTCGACGCGTACTCTCTTGATGTTGGCTGTTGGGATTTCTACTTTCCATCATCCCATATAATCTGTATACACCTTGCCAGCTTATATACATACAGAACAGGGTCTTGAGTAAAACCTCCGGCAGTCTTATTTCACATTGGCCTCTCTGCAGTCTCTCCTTTGCGATATCAAGTTCTGGTCTCTTCTTATTTGAAACCACGAGAAAGAAAGAATAAGGGAGAGGGAGGCCATCGAAATCACCAAGCTCACCAGGCTCCGGGCGAGACAGGAAGTGGGGTGACGACTTACGAACCTTCATATCTCTTATATATTAGAAACTCAAGCTATTTTCCACCCTCCCCCTCAAAGGATCTTCTATGTACTCCCTCAAGTCGGTGGCCAACTTCCGCTTTACTCTTTTACTTCCATCACTCGGGTGTTTACTGTTTGGATTTATTTTCTTGGCTTCTTTCGCGTAAAGAAACCCAAGAACGTCATGGAAGCTTGCATATGAAACCGCCCATTCCTTCTTCGATGTGTACTCTCAACTTATATCGATCCCTTCCCCAAATGATACCTGTCTCGAACCTCCCACTGATCCTTGACATCAAACTCACCCCAACGAGTCACTGAATTTCTCGTATTCGGACTCTGCCATGCCATCAAAGTGTTATCGGTTTTTTCACGTGTCCAATTGTTACACCGATTCAATCATTCGAGGC
Source organism: Ophioninae sp. A BG-2022a (assembly GCA_030523105.1). Taxonomy (NCBI): domain Eukaryota; kingdom Metazoa; phylum Arthropoda; class Insecta; order Hymenoptera; family Ichneumonidae; species Ophioninae sp. A BG-2022a. The sequence goes on along the minus strand of JAPYZI010000163.1, from coordinate 215,624 downwards.
TTGTTAGACTCCGCTGGATTATCTGGACACTGATCACAATTCTGGTCAAAAATATGTCCAATCAGACGTCATCGAGCGTATAGATTTTTGGGAATATTCTACAAAATGATATACGATGCATTCGAATAAAACGTTTATGAAATACATAGGAATTTTTGTGGAGCCTGATATAAAATTAAAATGTGGTGAATTAATTGTTAACCGATGATCGATCATTGACTCTAGCCTGTATTTATCTATGTATATTAGGGTGGTTGAAGAAAGGTGAATTATGAGGTCTGGTAAAATATATGTCATTAATATCAATACTTAGATATCCCTCGCTAACGATCTGTATTTCCCATGCTTACGCGGAGAAAACTTCACCTGTTGCTTTTCGACGTTGTAACTTGTCAACGTTTAAACGTGGAACACAGCTCGTATCACACTTTTGTAGGAACTCGAACGTTTTGTAAAGTCATCGTAGAAAATTTGCTTTCGAGTGGAAACGAAAGTTTCTTTCTTAACAATAAAACATTTCAATACAAATATTCATTTAAACGCTACCGTGGTTCACGTTGACTTTCTACGTGAAACTTTCCCTGAGGAATTTCCTTTTTTATTAGAAAACATTCGTCAAAATGTATGATTTCTTAATAACGTTTTTTCACAAAAAACTTTATACCCAAATCGTAAAAAAATATTGAATTTGGATCACTCCTATTTTCGGGGTAAATAATTATTAAATTATATTTACAAAAACTCACATAGAAAGAAATGTATTTTGTAAAAAAGATAATTGTCGAAATGTTTAGATAACAAGTGTATTAATATATATTTCAAAAATGTATATCGAAATATGTTGAAAATTATGTATACAAATAATTGTTTTATTTAGCGTTTTAGGTTTTTAAGTATAGGGTGAAAAAAAGTAGTAGGCACATGTGTTTACTTATGTGAGTACGTACGCGTATACACGAGCGCGCGGTGCAAGTTGATCGCGCTTGGTATTCACGCGAGTGACGGGAGCCAATCAGTGTATACGCCTCTCGAAAACTTCACGCTCCGAAACCGCGAGAAATCCATCGTTGAGTTTCTCAACGCGAGGCAGACTGCCGCGTGTTTACGTTTGTCATAATATTTTAATATTAAATCGCGTTACCATTCAGTCATGCGCTGGCATAATCAGACGTTCTTCCATGGCACTGATGTGCGTGTATGCATGTATCTATGTATATATATACACATAAATATCGAAGTAAAATGTAACGCACGGTCCTCCAGATTGCCCGTGAGCAAACGATGAAACCCAGCAAAGCGGAGGATTTACCAGGACAGCCAGTGGAATGGATAAACTCCGAGGGGCGTACCGGAGTGTTTGGGCTTCGAAAATACACCCGGTATAACGTCAGGAGGAGAAACGCGAAGTACACAAATTATTCCGTGAGTACCAGGCACTTGTGAATTTAAGGATGATATTTTAATATTACTTATCGCTAAAGCGAGTTCGTTAAAAATTAAAAAATTGAACTTTCATTCGGTCATCTACGTGCGAGAAAAATTGTTCTTTCAAGATTCATTGGCTTCGCCGATCTTTCGCGATCGTTGCACGCTAAGCTGTATCGACGAGAAAAAACTAGTGATTTTCTACTGGGTTTTAGTTTTTTTTGTTAATTGACTGAATTTAAATTGATTTTTATTTAATGTAACTTACATTAATGAATGTGTCGTTTAAAATTAATACAAAGGTATCAGTCTACAAAATTGAACGAAAAATATAATCGGAAAAAATGTGACGTTTAAGTTTAATTAATTATGATAAGAGTTAATAAGGTTTTATAAGATTAATAAGATAGAATTATAATTAATAATTGATAAGAATTAATTTTAAAAAAATTAATTCTTCGTTTCTTTCTTTCAATCATTATCCAAAACTTGTTTTCGAAAGCGGAGCAAGGGAATCTTTAATGACAATACGTGAAAATGTTTTTGCGATTTTTACAGTAAAAATCGGCAACAAAAGAATTAGGGAATGAGATAAAATGACTTTTCGTTTCGTTGCAACGATCCAAACTTCAAGCCCATAAAAAAAGACAATCGGCTGGAGTGAAGTTGGAAGAGTGTTCAGTGGGAGGAGATGATTCCTGATGGAAGTATACTTCGAACCACGTCAACAACTGTCCCGCTTGATGCACCGAGAGGTCGAGGAGCCGGGATGGTTAGAGGGGGTTCGATCGTAGATTGAAAAGCAAGGATCGAAGCGAAGGGTTCGATGTCGTTGTCAAACGACTGGCCGAACTATAGAAACAAACGCGACGCGTTTACCACGGACGTTTCAACGGGATGAGACGTCCAATGGATATATACGGGGGAGTCCTGCTGCTTTCTGAAAGGATATGCAATATTGAAAGGAATTAACGATTCCGGGAGCGTCGGGGACGTTGCCGGTCGAGTGCTTCGGCTCGTTCGTGTCTGGCTCGATTTCTCGCCTCGTGTCTCGCCTGTTATCGCGGTATCCCTCATCATGAAGGGAGACCGCGACCTACGGAACAACCATCTCTGCAAACGTAATTTTTGGAAATCCTATCCACGAAAAATTGAGTAAACATCGGTCAATCGAAAATGGCGTGTACGTCGATGCGTTATAATTCTTACGAATACTCATACCGTGGACTATCCGTGACCAGGAAATTCCTTTGATCGACGATTTAATAAATCCTCAGTAACTAGTTCGATTTTAAAAAATCTGGATGAATGCTAATTAACCTGTTCGATTTTGAAAGACTGGATAAATTCTAAATTAAAAATAAGTTTCCATTTTTAAGAATATCCATTTTGGTCCCAAGAGATTTCAAAGCTAATTGAAAGAATTTTAAATTAGTGTTAGTAGGAGAAAACTGTAAAAAGTAAAGTGCCAGAAGTAAGTACTTTCGACACGAGTAGCGCCACGAAAAAACGTGTGGTTCGCTAGATTGTCCCTAAACGAGACATACATTTTTTTCTTTAAAGCAGCACAAAATTCTTACAAACATATCAAACTTGTCATAAAAATAATGTGAAAATAACATGTGTGAAAGTTCTGCCTGCGTGCAGTTAAGTATAAATAAATCAGCCGTGAATAGGTTTGAATGTATATAGGATTGGATCGAAAATCATTGCCAAAGTTATACAACTTTTTAATCAGCTGAACTGGCCCGGATTATGGACTTTTACGTGCTTTCGCGTGCAGTTTTTAATTTTCTAGCAAAATAAAATCATTTAAGCAGGCGTTCAGCCGAATGTTAATTGATAGGTTAACAGTGCATTTCATGAAGAACGGTCACACAAAACAATCATAAAACGATCAAGGATAGTTCTCGAAAGAAAAAGTGAAAAATGGTCTTCTTCTTGAAAAATAAGAAAATTCATTCGATGCGAGAGTGATTGGGATAGCTGTCGTGAGGCTCTCGGATTTTCTCTCAGGATGCCACTTTTCATGACAATGCGTGCATAAGTGTGCGTAATGTCGTGAAAAATGCATTGAGCAATTCATATTCAACAATTCGATATGCACGTTTCATCTTAAGATTTACCGCCCGAAATTTCGACGGAAGATTGTCAATGATAAAAAAAAAAAATTGGGTGAGAAGAAAACGTGCACTTTCTGACAGTTGGAGATGATTAAAAAAAAAAGTGAATCTTATTGCCGGAAAGATGGAACATCTGGTGGAGGCGTAATTGCACGCTGAATCGCGGCGAAAAAGAAAAAGAATGATTAATGTTTCGGGGCACAAATGGCAAGTCCGTCGAAGCCGGAAAAATCAAATAAATTGATGGGAAAATCGGGCAAAGGACTCGAATGTTAATGAACTACTCGGGGATACGGAAAGCGGACTGAAAACGAAATTCAATCCACGGCATTGCGCCCGAGGACAGAAATCGTCCGCGTTTGAGATGTTGAATGATTAAACAAGTACGATCGACAGCTCGGGGAAAACGTACTTGCGATTAGCGAAGAGAGGGAAAGACAGGAGGGCAGCGAGGCCGAGGGGAGACAAGGTGGGACCATCTGACAGGCTGAGAATGGCATCGGCGTTGACAACCATTTAGCGCAAAATCCTTTCCGTCGTCCTTCCAGAATTCGATAAATCAAAAGTATATATATACATATATACATATATATAGAATCGGATTAAACATAACTTTAGATTAAAGTGATAGAAATGATCGAAATCAAACGGACTGTGAACAAGAATAATAATGTTAGGATATTCAAAGACCAATTTATTATTAAAGTCGCAACAGTTAACCATAGTTAAAAAAATAATAATATTTTCGACTGAGCCGTGATAATTCTAGATTACTCGAATAGCTATAGGAATACATATTTTTCAACAATTTTTATCCTCTCTGAATATCATAAATCCAATGAAGACTGAGTATCAATAACTTTCATTGAATTTATAGCAATTAGTGAGGATAAATATTTCTGACAAATATTTCCGCGTATCAGTATTCGCTGTTGTCAATATTTCATTAATTATCATTGATTCTATGAACATTGAGTACCGATAATTAACATTATTATCATTTATTAACTTTTTTTTTCGAGACAGTTTTTCGACAATTATTTTCGTGATTTTTCATGTATATTGATAATATTGGGAAATATTCGAACGTCCGGACAGTGGGACTCGGCCGAGCATTGGTACCGTTACATTAATACTTTAATTTTCATTTGAGTCCGGTATTCCCCGAGCGTAACACTTCGGTGTCCCGCTGTACAGGGGTTAAACATGGTCACGAGTGATTCAAGGAGTGTTGGGAATATTAAACGTGAAGAATTAAACGAAAATGCGATAAGCTTGAAACAAGCCACCTCGCGCGGACAAAAATATTCCTACCGAGAAAAGTATATAAGCTGCGATCTCGAGTTTTTTCTTTCTTCTCTTTTTTTTTCAGGTTTTTCCAACCAACTTGAATAAACAGTTACGAATATACGCGCTCACTGTATGATCCGCGAGACAAAAGAGTGGGTGACATTATGCAAGGTAAATCTCCACCGCAACCAGGCGAAGCTCTCACCCTCCGGTTTCTCACTTTCTCTCGGTTTCTCCCCTGTCCACGTGCTTGTGTATATGTACAAGAATTAACGCACAGAGGTGGGATTGTCGCAGCTGGCCGGGCGAGATACAGGAAAGGTCGCGCACTTGCGGGTGGGAGTCACTCCCGGCGTATACGAAATTTACGGGATCGGTGGGGCAAAATGAACCACTCGAAGTTTCCTTGCTCGATAGAGATAAAAATGACGAGCAAACGAGGAAAATTAATCTTCAACAAAAATTTGTGTAAAATTAATCAAACTAATTTATCGATAAATCAATGGTTATCACGAGCATGCGCTTTTCGTTCATGTTTCTATTCCAATTTTTGTCAACATTCATTTTTGTAATAACTGTTTACTGGGAATTATTTAAATGAAGTTAAATGGTTTTTTAAGTAAGTTCATTTAGTTTGATAAATCGAGCTCTTATTTTTAATAAATGTTCACTTTATTTATTTGTAATAAGCTTTATTCCCAATTAAAAAATTCTTTTAAATACATTGTTCAAACCCGGATGGTGTTGTCCCTTTTTTTGGTCACTGGGGTATGGCGAGTTCAGCGTAGGTACCTACGTGGCAGGTAAAGCAAGTCGAAAGGCTATGAATGAGAAATTCCCTTCGGGAGATTTTCAAACGTCGCGCACATTTTTTACGATTAAAAGGGATTAACCAACTGCGTTTCGAGACGAGGTCTGCCGGCCACATGAGTGTCATAAAACGTGAGTTTTCCGAATTCTCAGCCCACTCGTTTTAAGGTATATTCGTTGTTTCTTCTTTTTGGTATTTCTCTTTTATTTCTTGTCGGGTCTCCTGATTTCGCTGTCAGATAAAGTTACATGTTTTGTTCAAGGGGAGAAGTACGTGTTTCTCTTTTTGAATGTAAAAATAAAATTGTATTTAGATTCGTAAAGAACTTCGTGTTAATGTTTCCGCTTGTCGACCCAACACTGATAAACATAGTTTCATTTGTTATGGGTTTTTTAAAAAACTAATTGTTTTCCAATTTTCTCTTAAATTACTCAACGAAGTTAAAGACATCGTTACCACATATGAGGCGAACGTCTACGAAAAGCTTTTTTTGCGTGGTCCATTTTACCCCACCTGCCCTTATATCAGACACGCGAGGCGCACTAGGTGAGCGATGAGGTACTGTCCGGCTAGAATCGCGTTGGTTGGCGCTGTTGAGGGAGGTGGGACGCGAGAATCGGCGACTATGCGAATGCGGGGTGTTGCATCGCCCTTCGAGCCTTTCTGGCGGGAAATCTCGGCACGGCGCTTTTCCACGCAGACGGATGAAGAGGTGAATTCTCGTGGATAGGTGAGATGGGGGTGAAACGGATACGAGTGTACACGTATATATATATAGGGGTGGGCGTACATCGGAGAGAGAGTAATTTTGGCGTTCTGCGGGTTTGCTTACACCCTTCATCCACCCTCCACCCCTCATCCCCTTTGAAGTTACGGAAGCGCCTCAATCGCGAGCAAAAATGATACCTCCAGCTGTATGAGGAAAAGAGGAAGAGGCAAATGGAGCTCGCGAAGGAGAGCGGAACATTCGCTTGTAGATACGCCATCCTTGACGGACGTATATCCCTTCGATACGTTGGGAAGAATTATTAGTATACAGGGTGACTGGAAATTCAACCTACTTCTTGAAAGGGGTCACTTTAGAGGTCATTTGAGATATATTGACACTAATTGGTAAAGATATGAGTCAAGAGTAAACATTGAGCAGTTACTGAGTTATGTTCGTTTTATGATTTTTTTTCGAAATTTTTGGGATTGTCATAAAAAGTGAGAAATTTTCAGGCTGGTCACAAAAAATTAATAATTCAACAAAAAATACTCTTTTCTGAATAATCAATTGATACTTTTCTGAAAGATGACGAGTGAATGGTGATACTTAAAAATCTATATTTTAATTGGCATTAAAAAAGAATACCGCAAGCCACGTAAGTTGAGTGGTTCAAGGTATTTAATATCGTCGGGCGAAAAATTATACGAAAATGTGAGAACCGTGGATTTCAAAGTCTGGATCATGTCATACATGTTTAACCTTAAAAATATTTAATTTCATAGTAAATTAACAACGAGAAGTATTAAATTACCACTTTCAATAATAATTGAAGTCGAGTTGATACGGTTATAACTACTAAATTATTCAGGGAAAATATTTGAAATAATTGATGTATCATTATTCTTTCAAGAATTATCAGTTACCAAATATTCGAGAATTTTTGCGATTTTTGAATATACATCGAGTATTTCCTGGTACAGTAACTACTCAAGTTCCATCCCTAGTTAATTGGGCGTTTTCAAGTGTTCCTCGAATGATTGTTTTCAAGAAACACATCGGATTTCCAATTACCCTGTATATCCCCCTGTACGTCATCGTTGCTCGCGATATCGAAGAAGTAGTCTTTATTAAATTGGGCTTATCAAGCCGGAGGGCAAAATGAGTGTGTATATAACTCTGTACTAAGGAATTTCTGAGACGAATGTGTATCGCGAGGTGGCCCCAAAGAACGTTGGAAGAAAAGGTGCGTAATGAAAAAATAATATAAACATGAGAACGAGAAAGTATGTAGTTATGTTTTTACAGCCTTTTGCAGGCTAAACTCACCCCCGTATCTCGACCCCTCGCCATCCTCATTCCCATTTCATCATTCTTATATACCAGTACCATTCTCTTTGCTCTCTGCTGCTTTTTTCCACCCCGTGAACCGAGTGGGCGGAAATTCTCGCCCCTTTCGTCGGTTCTCATCTCGGCCCGATGCCGTTCGGCTTCACGAGGGTAAATGCGATGCACGAGGCTTCTACTTTCGTTCGTACTCGAGGTCAAGACTTCATCGAAGTTTGCTGATTTTTTCGACCATTTCGGTCAAGGAAAATTCATTAACTAACGGAACCTCAGGAGAGTTTAGTTTTTACAGTGAGTGGTGATATTTGTTTTATCCAGTGCCGATATCACCAAACGATAATTATTGTAAATTTTGTTACGACTTGCTGACACGACGAAGATGTAGGGTCGTTCGGATCAAGTGTGCGCACTGAGAAATTAGAAAGGTCGTCAGAATTGAAAGATAAGCGTTGGAATAATAAAACTCTACGCGTTAGATACGACTTTTATCTAGCGAATGATCAAATTAAGGAACTTTACATAAAACCGTTATGTTTATTAAAAAAACAGGGATTACGAAAATTAAAAATGCGCGCGATTGATCCGGGCTGTGAGTAAAAGGTATGCATCCCTGAGGGGTAAGTGTCCGAACCACGGAACAGTGAGCCCATTCTTTTCAAACTATAAATAAAAATACTTTAAAAAATGAAATTCTAATAATAATCTTTTGAATAGATACCTTGTAAAAATTCTTAATAATTACCAAGAAAGCTATGCGAAACTAGACCTGGCGCTAATTAGAGATTAACGAGACTTCGAGATCAAGGTTATACAGAAAAAATTAATCGTCTCGTCACGAAATATGTAATCAAACTGATTCTTCACTGATGTCCGCGTAACTGACTGGAATAAATCGCGAGCCAGCCAGTATCAGAGATAAACCCACCTACAGCGCATAGTGACCACAAATGACCCTTCGTAGTACCACATCGCCATATCAAAGGGCATAACCGCAACGGACACGTTTTTCAATTTTCAATTCACCAAAAGCTACTTACTTTTTCTACAATATATATTAATAAGTATTCCATCCTTCTCGTACTCTTGGATCTACAAGATCCCCGTCTGTCTCTCCGTTTCCCCCCAACAGCCACAAGCTCGTTAATGAAAATCAAACAACGGAAAAATTATACGTTCACTTGGCTTTCCCGACTGGTTAACGCGCTTTACTCTCCGGCTCGGCTCTTTCTTCAATCTCTGCGTCCGACAATACTTTTCTTCCCGTCTCTTACTCCTCCCGTTCCCTTCTTTACAGGTTTTCCTACCGGCCTAATGGAACAACGAGGAGTTTTTCGTTTGGCCGTTTGGAAAGTCCCTCGGTGCCTATTTCGGGCGTAGTCAGCCCTTTCGGTTTGGATTGCACAACTGCCTGCTTAGCAGCCTCTTTCGAAGACCGCATCATCAAGTTTCTCGGCTGTAGTTGGTCGGAACGCTGGAAAGAAGCCGGCCTTAGTCGGCCTCGCTTTCTTTTCCCGTAATCTTTCACGTTTTCCAGTGTCCCTCCGTTTTTTTTTTTTTTTTTTTTTTGTTTCGTTTGTTGCTTCGAGTCTCTTCTTTTTCACCGCCGTTCCTCTTTGCTTTGCGGCTTTATTTATTTATTTTCCGCTCGCTCATGGCTCGCGTTATCGTCCTCGCTTTATTCGAATAGTAAGTTTCCTGTATATGTGTATTTCTGTGTGTACGTATACAGCTATGTATGTAAATACTCTCGAAATATGCGGCGACTGTTTGATGTTGGTACCGAAGGGTGCTTCGAGTATTATTTGTTTCTGTTGTTTCCTTAGTGGGGCCATTGTCGGCGTATCGTCCTTCAGAGTCGAGAGACTCGATATTATATCTTCCCTTTCTTACCGTGTTGTCTCAGCGCTCCATGAGTATTGCGCCGATAGATTTTTCGGAGTAAAAATTAACGGAAGACAGAGACGCGATTATTGGTATTGAGTTTGGGGTTTTGACATTGATCGATGGTTCTTACGCTCAAATAAAAAAAATGATTTTCCAGGATTCAGCTCTCCAGCAGGAATAAACGAAACGAGGATTTGCAATTCATGCGCAATTATCTTCATGCCGAGGAATTCAGAACATCGTTGAGCCCTTATTATGATTCTTTTGATTTGCGTTGTTATTTCGAAATCGATTTTGTAGATTCAGATTCAAATCGATGCTTCCAGCGATTTTGTATGGACTTCTCTTCGACTCGCTGATGTTATTAGATCTCTTAACGTACATTGTTTTCTTGTAGCTCCGTCATTTGTTAGATTTGTTATTATTTCTAGATTATTATTTCGAGAATTTCTAGAATTATTTCTAGATTCGTTATTATTAATATTATTTTTCGATTTGTTATTATTACTATTATTTTTAGAATTGTTATTATTCCAATTGTTTCGCAGGTTACACGACTATGTGCGTTATTTCCCTCGCGGCTTTTATCGATGCCAAATCATTATAATTACTCATAAAAGTTATTTAACACATGCTCATTATTATTGAAGCTGACTGAATTTTCTTCCCCCCAAACTGGTCGCGGTGTCAATTTACCCTGAACCGAATTTACACTCGTTTTTTTTTTTTCATTTTTAACCCATTTGCATCCGAGCGCGGATTATTCAGTTTAAAATCGCGGATTATTCCGCGCTTTAATGCAAATGGGTTAAAATCCTTTTTTCAATTTCTCAAAAAAAAAAAAAAAAAAAAAATTCTTTACGAAGCTCAACCATTTCGACCCTTTCTCCCTTTTAATCGAAAATCCAAATCAGGGTAATGAGCGATACCATTTTTTTTTCAAATAAAATATTCGTTCTTTACGCGCGACAAGGGTTCGTCGATCTTTCTTTGGGTTGGAAGTGGAACCTTTTTTTTGATGAATTCTCCGGCGAATTAAAAAAGCTCGCGTTTCGATGCGGGCGTGAAATAAAGTGTTCCCGGTTCCTAATTACTCATCTCCGTGGAACGCTGCGCGAGAGCTAAAATTTGTTCTTGTCTCTCGTCATCGTGTGTATGGACGAGCTCCATTAAAGGTTCGTAAATCCCTTCAAGAGCGTATACGACTTCGTTCTGGCTCTGCAACCCTCAAATACACGCACATACACACGCAAGAACATATAAAAGAGCCTTGGGTGCTGGCCACTTGCGTCACACAATTTCTATATATGTTTGCGTATGTGTATATATATATATATATATATATATATATATATATATATATATCCGATGCATATAAACGAGTGCTACACACATTGGATCATGACCAAGCATACGGGCAGGAATTCGCATCGTTCGGTTTGCTCGCTCTCTCGTAGACGCATATTTATTCGCAGTCCATTTTGGTTTGTTTGCACAAACGAGAGAGGTCCGTCAAGCTGACGTTGGAGCGGCTGGTCCACCCGATGCGCGGTCTTTACTCTCTTTTTCTCTCTCCCTCCCTCCCTCTATCTCTCTCTCTCTCTCTCTCTCACTCCCTCTCTGTATCTCTTGTACACTCAGGGCACTCCACTTTGCATTCCTTCGTTCCATCTCTAGTCTCGCCTTTGGCAAACCCTCCCCCGCATCCGCACCCGCGGTTGGACACTCGAAATTTTCCACCCCTCGCGTACTTTTCTCACATGTATAAGGGAGATCCGTGCGCATCTGAATAAAATTACGTGGCCGCGGTTCCCCGTCGCGAGAAATCGGAAAAATTAATACGGAAACTGTAAGGATCTAATGAAAAATCTTGAAAATTCGCTGGACGGAATTCTAATTATATTTGAAGAAAAAAAGCTTTCGTTGGTTTTTAGGTTTAGGAGGGTAAGGTCGTATTTATCGGATTATCGTGCACTTGGATTAATCGTGCATCTTGAGAACACCTTCTGTCAAACGTGAAAAGCGTCAGGTGGCAAATGGAGTTTTGCAAAAATGCGACCGATCGTCCGCGGAAGTCCTCGAGGATGATGGATGATTCTGATCGCGAGGGAAACACGGAATCTATCAGGTTGGGTACTCGTCGAGAAGCTGGAAACCCGATTGAAATCGTACTTGATCGTTTCGATCGGGAAGTAGAGAGCGATTCGATCGAATATTTACACATCAGGAGAACGATACGTGTAACAAAAGAAAATCAATGGAAAAAACGAAAACAAAATTGAGGAGCGTTTTTTTAAAAAAAAGAGAGTAAAATAAATAGGAATATTCAGCGTAGGTATACATCATCTAGTGCAAGATGTGATTTTCGATCGCCCCGTTAATCAAAGTTTTGCTGCTGTACTTGTTTATTCAGCGATCGCTTTTCATTGAATCTTCTTTGAGATCGTCCTTTTGATTTTTGTTTAATTTGATTATCAAATGGATTTTTAAGAGCGCCGAAAAATCTGTGCCGGGTTATCCGATATGTATATTCATATTCATGGGGTTCAGGGAAGACGGAAGCTCCGGGGGAATGATTCATCGTGATAATAAGTGGAAGAAGGGCTGGTTTGAGGATTCGGGAATCTGGTTTACGCGAGCACGCTATCGAATTTATATACGCATAGCAGAAGTTTCGAAGCAGAAGGCGCGAACTTCAACGGGATTTTCGGAGTTTGCCAACCCCAAAAATCCAGGGAAATCTCACCCTCTTCCTTCATCTAACCCTTTCCGTCATTCTCTCTCTAGTCTCGTCAGTGAGGCAACTTCAAGAATACCGGATGAGATTGCGGTTAAAAATTGTATGGTATTACTTAAAAAAAAAAAAACCTTTTTAGCTTAACGACTCATCGGACACCGGGGGCTTGGAAAAGCTCGACATGCCGAATTCTCTCGCTTGATGATACAATTAAACTCGCGAAAGGCGAGAAAGTACGGCCCAGAATTTTCCGAGACGTAAAATTGTCCAATATTTTTCACGCCCTTGCCGAGATGTCGGGAGGGATGATAGCGCGTCACGAGGAATGAGAAACCGCCCGTCTGAAGTGTCGGAATTGCGGAGACCTGCATAGGACTTTCCAGGCTTAAATGTCATCTTTGATGATTTTTTGTCCCCCCGTCAAGCGGTAGGTCGTAGCTAAGAAACGAACTAAATTTATTGGATATAAATCATGAGAGTTAAATTATTGTTAGATTATTCATTATTGGGGATTAAACGGTAATAATTTCATTAACGATAATAAATGAATTTAATTATTTTTTATCGCTGTACTATAACTTTCTACTATTTTTACTATAATTTATTCAATTCTTGATAAATTATTCACGAAAATTACACGGAAAAGAAAACCGTAGCTTTATATTTTCACAAAATTTATCGAAAAATGTGAAATGTTCAAAATTTCTCGAAAAATTTCGACTTTTTGCCTGGGGTCTTTTTAAACGATATTTTTCATAATGATCCAAAGAATTATTAATTCAATAAAAATGAATTATGATCAATGTTCCGATAATTTTCAAAAAGATTGAATATCAAGTTACCAAAGAGTTAAGACACGTTTTGTAGCGACGAATTCCATTAATTGAACCCAGAAAGACCCATACGTTAGGGGGCAGTTGCGTGCTAGTGTAAAGGGGTGAGAAAAAGTATCAGGGGTCGGCGAAGAACAAAAATTAGACGCGAACGAGACGGTAGTGCGATATCGTGCGCGTTGAAGGGGTGGGGAGAAGGAGGGGATAAAAAGAGCCCGAGACGGAAAAATATTGAGCCAGCCCGTCGTCTCTTGCTTAGGAGAGGGTTGACGACGGGTTGCTGCTACTGATGTAATGAAGTAAATTAGTGTCGAGAACTAAACGAGTATTACTCCGGGAATAAATGTTTGAGTTCATATCAGCTTTTTTATACGTTTGCGTCTTTGTAGAAGTTACAGATGACCTTTTATACCCTTGAATACACGGAAATTACTTTCGTACTCTTTTTGCCTTTTTATATTTTTCATTGTTTATTTATTTATTTGTGTTTATTTAGGGGAATTTTATTTATTGATCTTTATTTACGAGGATTTTATTAATTTTTTTATTTTCATTCAAGGGTATTAGCGGAAATATAAATATTTTAAGAAAAAATCGGTTCGTTTTTTTGAAATTTTAGTTCATATTGAAAGTATACAAAAAATAACAATGGTTTGATTATTCACTAATGAACATTTCAATACGAAATGTGTTAATATTTAATTACCAATATATATTGAGTTTCGAAATTATTATTTATAATAAGATAAAATAAGATGATACGCCGGCTAGTTCTTTCTTGAGAATTTCGTTTCAATTATTATTGAAAATGACAAATAAACATTTGTAAGTGGTGATTTATTATTAAATAAGCTATTTGCGAGGCTCAACATGTATCCACGATTTAGCCTCGTAAATTCTCGATTCCCCCATTTTGGACGATTTTTTTGTTCAATCGTCCATCCATTAATATTCTAAATATCTAAAAAAAAAATTGGCTCTTCTGCATATATCGATCTTCGATAGACGGCCAGCGGTACGAGCATCGAAAGTAAAGCTGAGCGATAACGAACGCGATAATGATGTTGATATTAAAAGGAAGGAAAAAAAACGTTAATACTCGGCTTATGTTCTGACAGCATTAAAAATAAGTTGATTGCTTTCCGGACAATTTTACTCGCGACTTATCCTACTCATTATCCTTGTTGCTTTTTTTTACTTCGAGCCAAATACGCTTCCTCCAACCTTTTTTATTTTTTCGATCCTCCTACATTTTCTCCCACCCCTTTATTCGTGTACTGAATCGAAAGCGAGATATTTTCTTCTCTCTCGATATCGAACAGTGATTGTTTGAACGTTACATCCGTTCCTCGAAGCGATTAATAAACATCCGTTTTGTTTTTCACTGCGCATCGTTTCGTTCCGGATATGAATGAAAATTGATAAATATTAATCGTTATTTCGTATTTAACCTAGGGAACAAATAAATAAAATTTCCTGATCGAGTACACAATGTTGTTTAAATAAATACGGTACGGAGATTTATTAAAAAAAAAACAAATGATTTATATGAAATGTGAAATAATGTTTGAAAGGTAATAAATATCACGATATAACGAGGGGTAAAACAAATAGAGAGGGAAAGGGGGAACAGATCGAGGTTGAGTGACCGAAAAATATCGGAGGATGACTCGTATTGACCCTTAAGAAAAAGAAACGCATCAATTTTCCTCACTATCGACGAGACGAGAGTAAATCACGCGTTTTGGTATACCCATAACGTATTTTGTTTTTATTTCCTCGCAGACCCTCCGGCTAATTCGCACGAAGAAAATTGCTTGCCACGCGGAGCACTTTTCCCGCTCTGTTTTTATTTATTTTTTTCTTTTCTTTTTTTCTTGCGGCCCTTCGTTCCTTCCGCGAGCCCAATGAGAGCAACGAACATTTGTATTCAGCAAGAATATCTCTGGAATCCGAGTCTGCTCCGTAAGATCTTCCACCGTATACAAGACGAAAAAGGTGGTGGTCGTGGATGGGGGTTGAACGGGGATGAATAGGGTGAGGAACGACGAGGGAGGCCAGAGGTGCTTTAAAAAAAGAGAAAGAGAGAGAGAGGGAGAGAGAAAGGAGTAAAAGCTCTCGTCGAAGAGAAGAGAGTCAAGAGGGTGCAAAGAGGACCAAAACGTCTTGAGGAAGGGGACGAGGAGCATCGTACGTACCCCCGATTCATCGAGTGGGTCGAGCGGGTGGAAGAACAGAAAGAGAGAGAAAGAGAGGGAGAGAGAGACAGAGAGGAGCTGCAACGAAAGAGACGACACGAGAACGCGACGTTTTTTTAGAAGTTACGTGGATCGAGGGGCAGGGGGCAGGGGATAGGGGGTGGCTGAAGCGATCTCGCATATTTCACATGCAGGGTGGCCTGTGTTTTGCTTGGCCCCGGCAATATTATTACCATATTTTTCACATAATGCGCTCGTGCCCCGTGTGTCTCGACTTTTTTCACGTGACACACAACCACCCCTTCCTCCCTCGGCCACGCAACCCCTTAACCAAACTGGTTCTATACCACGGTCGTGGAAGCTTTCTTGGTCCTCGTTTTCTACCCTCTCCCCCCCCCCCAGCCTCTTTCGGTATTTCGAGAGAGCTGCGCGAGCTTCCGGCAGACTGGTAATGCATTTTCACCGCTGTGGCCTGTCTTATCATTCATTGCTCGTGAAGCCCCTTAACTCTATACGTATTCTATGTTCGTTCGGCTGTACGCGGTCCATGAAAATAACTGCAGGAACGCTCGAATGTATTTTTTTGTACGCCGAAACAAATGACGATTTCGTTATATAGTATTACACTGATTAAACGGGATCGGAGTATCCGGGGAACGGACTAACCGCGTGTCTTTGAAGGACCTTGAAAATTGCATCGTCCATCCGAGCACGCTCGCTCGCGTCAACCGCGAAACCCGAATAATCGAAAAGATTAGCCGTTGGATTCTCCAAAGACAAATTTATATTGGAGAAAAGAATTTCATAAGATTCTAACGATGCAAGTATCAATGTCTCGACGTTAAGGTTTTTCAAAATTCTTACCATTAGTATATGTCTCTACTATCAATTTTCTAACTTCATTCGTTTAGCTATTTTTCGCGTGATTTTCGTTACCGCCAGTTTGTTTCTGCAGAAATATGTTTCGACAGTTGTTTATATTAAAAGTTACACGATGCCACGATATTTTTTCTTTTCGACAATCGCCTCCCATAATTTTCGACTTTTCTTCCGAGAAATAACAATAATAATCAATGTTGCGAACATTCCGTTTGAACGATCGCGATCTTAAGACACAACAAGAAAAATTCATCCATCTCCAAGGTTCTCTCGTCCGTGCGTGTCTTTTATTTACGCTGTACCTCACGAATGTTTATATTTGTGAGATCGCTCGGGTATGGAAAAATTTTGTTTGGCACGATCGTTCAACACTGCGTAGCGTATCGTGTTCAAGGCCGTTGCTACACAACCGTTATATTTATACCGGCCTTCGCGTCATTGCGTCTCTATCAGTTTTTGCGTCACGCAATTGTTTCTTCTTAGGAGTTTTCGGGCGCGGGGAGAAACGCTGGAAAACCACGTACACGATGAATTCGATCGCGCCACTTTTGCCCATCCCGCGTCGTTTCTTTATTCTACTTTGTTTTTATTTATTTATCCATTTTTCTTTGTCATTTTCTAACACTCTCGTGGTCGAAAGTTTCGTTCGTGTAAACACTCTAAACGACAGTTATATTCCTTTTTGTATTCACGTGTGTACATTACGATCGGCATAAAATTTTATTTTATCCGCGTTCTCCGAGATTCGCGGTCGATTCAGTTAACGTTAGTCGTGGCCAATAAAAAATAAAAAGCCAATGTTCTTGGCGGTAGTCACGGGAGAGAGGAGAGAGAGTAGAAGACAGAGGGGGAGAGAGAGAGAGGGGCAGGGGGGTGGTGAATGTTTGACGAAAAGTTAGGGAAAACATCCCTGCGGAGCGTCACAAATACACACACACACACATGCACACACACCCACGCTCCTCGCAATCCAGCGGTACATAATTTATTCCTCGAACTGTGTTTATCGCGAAGAATAATTCAAGTTTCGATGGAAAATAAAAAAGAATCAAGAAACGAGCTGTGGAAGATAAAATTTTAGAGTCTCGTAGAATCCAAGTGGAAACGGAGTTGGATCATATATACGAGAGGCACACGTCGAGGCATTCGTGTATCTACGTACGATAGGTACGTATATGACCTAAGTTTTCGATGTACAAGGGGTTCAGCCGGGTTGTACTTCTTGAGGGAACGGCATCGGCTACATTACCATACACGCAGGACTAGTGTACTCGAGGATCTAGGGATGCACGTATGTAGAACTCCGTTGAAGACTACGGGCCCTTCGGATACGAGGCAACCTATTCGTGTGTAGATTCCCGAAAATTATGGCCGATAAAGAAACAAATTTCGAATTCCACAAACCGGGGCGTTATAATGTTATTCAAAGGCTGCAAGCTACGCTGCCCGAATTCCTCCGAGTATCGTCTTTTTCCTCTCTCTCTCTCTCTCTCTCTGTTTCTCTCTCTGTCAGTTGTTAGCTGCGAAACGCGCAGAAGTCTTAGAGAAAACGAATTTATTAGTATCACACAGCGTCACTATTCTCCAATGTAGATAGTGTATAGACGTTACGCTTTATTTCGTATCACCGAACCATAAAAATTGTAAGGTTTCCATCCTACAGGATATCGATTGTATCCTTGAGCACTAATTGAACTACCTAACGTACAATGTTATTATTTCTAAGTCCTTCTACAACACCCAATGTTACTTCTGGAACGCCATAAATTTTAGCTTGATATCAGAGCCGGTAAAAATCGTGTTGCATTTACGCGTACTCTGAGCTAGCTACTGTTAACGGAATGACGAACACGCTCCTAGCCACCTCGAAATTTTTAAATCCAGCTTATCCCCTACTATTCAACCGATTGCAATGAAATTTGTTGTTTCCCGGTCTAATTTTGCACTTTCGGGAAAAACTCGGGCATATTCGTAATCAGCGGAAAATTTCCGATCAAACACGTCCTTTAGACACTTAAAAAACGGAGAATAAATTTTGTCGACCTCCCAGGCCCAGTTTGCCGGAATCTCAAAAATCACGATATTTCAAAAGGTCGTAGGATGACCTTCTCGTAGACTATGGGGATTCATTGGGTGTGTGTGGAAAAGGTTTTTGCATAACTTAAATAATGGCGTTGGATTCGCATCGATATCTCGTATAGTTTTCCCGGAAAGTCCACTTGATAAATCGCAAAAAAAGAGGCAAAGGGGTATGTATGGAAAAATTTGCAAAAATCGTTGGTCCAACTTTGATATTCTGCCAAAAATCGAAAAATCATCGGATTTTAATGATTAAAAAAGCATTTTAACGAGAAAGTCATAACGAAGAGATTAAGCACAAGTGAAGTGCCAAATCCCAATGAAGAAAGAGTTATCCACGATTTAGTGAAAAAACGTCCTTCCCCAAAACTCCAAAAAATTGATTTGCAGTAACCACAACGATCAATGATACATATACGTATGTGTATGATCGTTGCGACCGAACTACGCGCGTTTTTTCTCCACGCTGCGGTCGTAACGAATCCACACGTACATATGCACAAACGCGGCCCCGCTCGGCAATTGTCCTGCCTCGAGTCTTCGCCCGCAAAGTTTCCAGAGTGTTCGTCATTCCCTTAAGTATATCTCTGACCTAATTTGATCAACGCAAGAATCCTAATTTTTCAATCTTCATTTTCGGTTTATTTTATCGTTACGGATTATCAACATCGATATTATTTTTACTGTGGAGTATTCGTACTTTTATCTGTTATTTTTGTTTTATTATTATCATTATTCATTATAATTTTATTTTAGTTTTCGTTTTACTACATTTTATGTTTTTTTTTTTTGCTTGTATAATTTATCCGAATAAAACAAGCATTTTAATCGCAAATGAATCTTTGCGTACATTCGTTATGAAACCTCAATAACGATCGCTCTCAATAATTTCAATATGAATATTATTATTATAGCGATCATTATTTTTCGTTAAGTTCAAGTCCACTTGAAAGAAAGCTCGAAGTACTTAGACTGGATTCAGGAAGAAGCATAGGTTTCGTGCATCAGGACGTCTACAACCACCATCAAAAATAATCACCTGCAAGACTCAAACAGTTTAAAGACCGTTCGTAACAGGTTGAACACTTAAGTTCAGGTTCACTTTTGGAAAAACCGTTCGAGTGAATTCTATTGTCGTTCAACGATTGAGCAACTGATATAACGTGAATATAAATAGAAACATTGCTTTGCTTGCTTGGATTTTGGTAATATCAAGTTCTAACGGTCTCGATTTTATTACAGCGATTCTATGAATTCAGCATCGTCCTAGGCAGCAAAATATATATATTTATACATTTCATAGGCCAGGTTTGCAGACTTCCTCCGTTCAGGGTTCGGTTACGATGTCTCTTTCTCTGTCTGTCTTTCTCTTCGGTGGGAACCCCAATAAACCATTTTCCTATGATCCACAGTCCATTGTACGTCCGTGAGGAGTTTAGCTGAGCTTCCCGTAATTGAATATTGATATATAGGAAAGATGATAAGGGCGCGTTCATATATACATAGAACATATTATCATAGGGGTAAGATTAGATATTACATATATATATATGTAGTCGGACGACCGTTGGCAACCCCTTGCAAAGGGCATTTTGTCCTCGCCAGTGTGTGAGAGAGAGGGAGAGAGGGAGGGATTGGATAAAGTTGTCTGGGCTGGCCTGTGAATTGCAGCTGCGATATTTCGAGACGTCTCGGTTGAGCTCTTATCACCATACAGTATTGTTTTAGCACTATATATATATATATGTGGATGAGAGAGACAACGATCGCTTGCTTTATTGATACAAGTAATTTCGTGCAAACGAAATGCAACCTGTACTTAAAGATCAATGGTGGAACGAAAAAAAAAAAAAAACGTGGAAGTTCGGCTCCTGTGATCCTTCGAGTCAAGCAGTTATTCCGAGCAGTGATCGCTTAGCCGTGAAACGACGAATCTCAAGTATCGACCGGAAATGGTTATGTAAAATTGATTTCGGATTTGTCTGGTTAATCGGTGTTTTACTACATGTTGGGAAAAAGGCCTGGGCGAGTAGAGGGTTGTGTGGACGGCCGGGGCGGGGGGGGGGGGGGGGGGGGGGGGGGGGTGGGGGGGGGGGAGTGGCATCATTGTATAGACGCACGTATGGGTACAATTCTCCCGGAAGTATAGGGGCGCTGATCCTATCGTACGCATACTTTTTATATATATATATATATATCTGGGACAAATCGACGAAGAAATTTTATTTCCGCTGTTTATTTCTTTCCCGTATTTGACAAGCTCAAAATAAATTAAAAAATTGTTGCATTTTCGATAAAATGACGCGTCGGATGTTTTTTTTTTTTTTTTTGCGAACTAAAGGTTACATCGGTATTAATAAATCGTCGCCAGGAAGCGGAGACGCAGTTGGATTTTCTTTTTTTTCCTTAAGAGGAAAGGTGTTGGGAGACCCCCTGGGCATCGAGCTATGAAATATGCAATGGATATCAGGACGATATCATACGAGTTTCGTACTGGGCGCGATATTATTTTGTGATGTGTGCATCGCTTACCGGTGATAAGAGTCCACGAGAGGGCTACGAAGATCGTGAAACTTTGGCCAAATTCGCCCGATTATGCGGATGACGGTATGAGCTCACCTGGCAAAGAAACGGAAAGAAAAACAACGATAAAAAATACAAAAATTATTGGGATACTTTGACACGCGATAGATGGAGAAGCGGTGGGTAGTATTTTATTGTGGACGTCGTCGGAGAGAAAAACATTATTTTCGATATCGTGACGATAATGGGTAAATTGAATTTGTTCGTGGATCGGTCTCCGGATAAATTGCCGGGTTATGTCTTCAACCAGAAGCGAATGATACATTCGAAATGTTTAATCCGAGATTTTTCAAGGACGAAAAAGTTATGTCGATTTCCTACGTGTCCTTAACATTGAGGATTCTTTTCGCAGAATTGAACAGTCTCGATATTCAATATCCTGTAACTCGTAATATCTTCGTAATTCACTTTTTGGCAAATGTGCCCAAAATTAGGGAACCATTTTGAATATTTCTACGGGCTTGGAAGTTATACGTTTGTCAGCACTCATTAAACGTATGTAACGGATTCTGAATATCCCTTCCTCATATATATGGGTATGTACGTATCTGTGTACAAGTTTTATGGATGCACATAGGGGGTAGTAATTATTTGTACAAACTAGGTGGGTCCCCCATGGGTGCGTCAATGTTCGCTTTGGTACACACGTGTTTATTTTACGTACGCAAAAAGAAAAAAAAAGTCTCGCGAGAGAAGGAGAAAAAACATATATTTTTTCTTTTTCACTTCTTTTTACTTTGGGTCGAGAAGAGAGCGCGGTCTTTCCGCCGTCAGCTGAGCGTCGCAAACGTCGAGCTCTCGGTAAATAGTTGTGTAACGCAGAACGAGAGGCATTAAATAAATAATAGCTGCGCGCGGGGCTTAGCGGAGAGAAGAGAAACAGAGATAAAGGGAAAGAGACGGAGCGAGAGGGAGAGAGGGAAAAAGAGGAGGAAAGAAAACAAGGATGGTCAGCAAAAAGGAGAGAGAGAGAGACAGAGAAATATTTTTCTTTGTTCAATTTCATTCATCCGCCATCACGATTCCTTTTTATGAGAAAAATCGTGAGATCGAATATTTGGTATCCATTCCCCTGCTCGATGTTATTATTCATTTAAAAAACCACTCCAAAGCTATTCCGTGATTATATCCAATTTGAAAAAAGTAACGTGATACTGATGAAAATGGACGATTTGAATTGCGAAAATTAATTACTGCTAATTGTAAAATATTTTTCATTTTCAAAACTGTTCTCATTTTCAAAACTGTTCCACTCTTAATCCTAATTTAAAATCGTTCAATTTTCAGTCGCCAGGTTTTCTTCAGACATTTTTTTTAAGCTTGAGGAAAGTTGAACGTACGATGAATTCAAATTTTATCGAATTGAATGAAGATGATTTTTTATTCAATTCAATATTGTATTAAATATTTAAAGTTAAATATAAAATTTATCGAGTTTCATTCCCACATAAAATGTAGGAATATTAAATATAAATGACGAAATTTTTTTAAGGCTCGAGGAAAGTTTAATAAATAATCAATACGCGGAGTATTACGGAAATTTCGTAATAATGATTCACCAATGTGCGAGATTGAAATTTACATAGGATTTCCAAAAAAAACGTTTTAGGTAAGTTTGTTAAAAAAATAATATTTCTTTTTTCAGTTTTTTATCGCTGAGTTGGTTTCGATGGGGATTTTTTAAAAGCAGCTTGCTCCTGTTCGTCAAGAGGTGTTTTGCGTTATCGGGGCGAAGAGAAGTAAATAAAAAAAAAAAAAAAAAAAAAACAAAATTCGCGAAAATACGAGGAAGAGCGAAAAGGAAGGGGATAGGAAGGGAAAGCTTAACAAAAGGAGTGAACGGACGAGTAGGAAAATTGTCGACGAAGTCACGGAGTATTCTGTATACTTTTGGCCGAGGATTCCCAGGGGTGTACCTGGATGAAAATATTTTGGTCGTTATCGTATCCGGGTCCCATACGTGATAGGGGCGAGTCGGTTAACGATATCCCACTTTCCACGATTTGTCTCGAACTGGGTACGTTTCTGGTACGCCCTGAACCCTCCGTTTTACCATTCCCTTCTTCCTTGCACCCATACGCTCGCACCATCGTATTTTGTCCCCTGAGAATTCTACGGTTCTCTCTTTTTCTTTCTCGAGCTGGCTCGTCGAAAGGGATCTTAGGACGACTCTCTAACGGACTCTTATCGGGTGGCCTTTCCCTACCTTTTTTTTCGAAGTAAAATTTCTGATAGGTCATCGATTAATGTGTCAAGGAATAGTCCAGTATTTAACACGAAACAGAAATTCGCATCGTTGGAATGCAACGATATTTTTTTATTTTTTTTATTATGCATAATTATATTTTGTCGATTAATATTGCGAACGAATAACAGTCGTAATAAATGTTTATCCAATTTTTATGGTTTCTATCTGCCAAATGCAAATTTAAAAAAAAACTAATGAAAACGAAAACCATCATCATTGCGTTTCAGTACCTATTTACTATTCGGTAAAATAAAGTGCAATCTTCAGCACAGATGAATATTATCTAGAGCAAGTTGTCATGTATCTTATTGCAATAAAATTGTAAAGCGATTCATCGATATAAAAGGTTATGTTAAAGTGATTCCGTATTAACTGCGGTTTCAATTATCCGGCGAACTTTCAGTCCTGATCGCTCCGGTTAATCGGAGTTTTAACGTACTCACTTATTCAACGATCACTTTTCATTAACCTTCTTTGAGGTATTTCTTTCTACTGTATTGAACGAGGTACAGAGATTTAATTGAATAAAAGAAATAAAATAAATGTTATGTAGGTGAATGGAATGCTGGGCATTTTTTTCCCCAAATAATTACATTAATAATTATTGAAAAATAAAAATTGGTAAGCCATTTCTACAGGTTCCAGAGCTCCAAGTCTCGGGTCCTCAAAATTCGACTTCGAATCTTGAGAACATTTTTTTCAACGTGTTGACTTGAGAGAAGATTTTAGAGTTAAGTATTTTTGTTTCTAGAGTTTTTAGAGTTCAAAGATTTTAGACTTTTTAGAGTTCAGTAGTTTTTTTTTTAGAGTTTTTAGAGCCCAATCGTTTTTTTCAGATTTTTTCGAGTTTTCAAGTTAGAAGAACAGGAATAGCGAAAGAAAATGGTGGAAGATTCCATCAGTTTCCTTGAACGAAAAAAAAAAGTACCTTTATACGGTCCCCCCTGTAAAGGAGCAGTTTATATGCAACTTACAACGGGTCAGTCTCGAAGTAGATATATATTTTTCAATTTAACGTTCAACGGGCACTTCCGGATTCTTCATGGGATACGGGACAGTCGACGTTATTTTTTATCTTTATTAGATTGCTCTCGGGTAAGATGATCCGTTAGTGTGCAGGGTTCGACGTGCTTCCGATGTACGCGTACGAATATCGAAAATGCCAGAGCGAAGAGAGAGAGAGAGCCGGAGGGTAAGAGTGAGATCAGGAGAGTTTGAATCTTCACATTTTTGCTCTTCGCAATGAATATCAATCCTGTCGGTCGATCATGTTAAATTCCCATTTAGCTATTGATTTTTATTGGGTTCGCTGTAATTTCCTTCGGCTTTTCCACTTTTCGAAAGTATCATTGGATGGACATTAAAAAATCAGCAGCGATCCATGTGAATTTGATAAATGATAATTATCGATAGAATAATTTTGCATTAATTATTTTCGAACTTTTAAATAAATAATTTAGTGGTTGTAATGATATGGATTTAACACGGTTGCTCATAGAAAACCTGATTTTGCAGACGTTGAAAGATATTGCATCATCAAGATTCAGGGGTGAGCAGTTGGATGACCTAAGATTCAAATAAATATCTTTCGATTACATCGCATAATTTGTAATTTTTTTATCAGTATGCCGTGAAAATAACCGCCCAAGTGAATGAAACTTTTCACCCGAAAAACGACGCTGAACGCGTTTGAAAGCTCGTAGAATGTAAATTCATAAATTAGAACATAAATAAAAATGAGAGTTGAACGTTAATTAATAAACAAACGTAAATTATAAAAAAAAGTTTGCAAATAATGAAATATATAACATAAATAAATAAAGAAAAGTTTACAAAAAAGTGCATACCAATAAGAAGAGCTTAAAAATACTTCGAAAAAATAGACATTGGTATGCTCTATTATTGAAAACTGACTTTTTTTTAAATGCGAATATTTTTTCGTATCGATGATCTTTTTATGTCAAATTGATCCTTCTTTTATGCGATTAATTTTCGCGTATTGACGATTATTTTACAAATGTATTATTTTTTAGTGCAAATATTTTGTTTGCATATCAGCGATGACATTTTTATTCGAGGCGTCTCAACGAGGGTCGAAAAATTATTCAGGCCTGCGAAAAGATGGATTCTCAAAGTAAACCAGACATAAAGAAAAAAAGGAAAGAAATGTTGGTCCGCGTGTCGATACGAGTTGACGAGTACCGCGAAAAAAAGCTATTGGGCAAAGAGTGATGTTTGACGTAGCGCGTCAAAATATATGCGCACACACAAACGTATATATTTATATCGTGACGAGAAGAACGTACGAGTGACTTACAGCGACGTTCCTTTGTAAAATAGTAAGACGTGCAAACAACTCTTGGAACTTGGCTTCGTAAAAGAGAGAACAAGAGGGAGGGAGGGGGAGGGGGAGAAAGAGGGAGAGAGAGGGAGCGAGAGGAAACGCGTTTT
The DNA here is from genome assembly GCA_030523105.1 of Ophioninae sp. A BG-2022a. Classification (NCBI taxonomy): domain Eukaryota; kingdom Metazoa; phylum Arthropoda; class Insecta; order Hymenoptera; family Ichneumonidae; species Ophioninae sp. A BG-2022a. The sequence continues at coordinate 190,030 of JAPYZI010000163.1, read as the reverse complement.
TATCGTTGTTGGTCTTGCTTACGCTTATATTCGTGAACTCACGTTTAACGAGGTCAAACGGCTTAACGTCCCACTTTTCACGCTCAAAGAGTTTTCCATCTAGTATAATCAGGCTCTCCGAATCTCTGAAAAATGCCGGGTTCTTTTCCCTCATATTTTCACGTCGTCAAGCCTCAATGCCCCTTTGCGTTCTGATATCCCTCGAGTGAACCATTTTGGCCCCGAGTCGAACGCAAAATGAAAACGATCGAAGACTCAGCCTACCCCGCGTGTGCAATTGAAACAGCCGTGTCGTGTGAAAAACTATCATATTTTTGCAAAACTCTAATTTCCGTCGAAACATTGATGTATCGAGCGGCTACCCGACTCATTTTTCATCATCCTTATCCCTCCTCTAATGACTGTAACAACGCGTTCACAGATTGAAGTTCAAACGTAAAGATCAATGCGAACCGCCAAGCGTGTCGATGGTTTTTTTTTGTTTCAACGGGGTAATTAATGGAACCGTAACGAGTCCAGATATACAGGAGTCTCTTCGCTTTTCCGTTATTTGATAGAATCTTTGTCTGTCCCCTTTTAGCTCCGGTCCCCGTCCAGTCAACCCTACCGCCCGCTTCAAATACGATTCCTCTTGTTCTCTCGCATGCTCGGTACACTCTTGTCGTAGAACTAATGCACGATATAAATCTGCGGTAATAGTAAGTAATTTGGTCCCTCTATAAGTCGATAACAAATTGGCTTTGCCAACGGCAGACTACCGCGTCAGGGTGCGAGAGTGTCGTAATGGTAGGCGACTGACCGGATCCATCGTCCATACATTCACCCCTTCCAACTTACGCGCCCCTTTCTCACTTTTCCCGCCGAACCGCTTTTGCTTCCTCGTACCTTTCCCGTGACCCTTTCTCCATCTCTTAAAACGTCTCTCTCTCTCTCTCTCTCCGCCCCCTCTCCTCTTCCTTTTCCCTACTCTCCATCGCTTTCCATCCTCGTTCGACCTCTATCATCCGAGAATCCGCGTGAGGAACGCTTTTCCTCTTTCCTAAACTCCCAACTAGCCCCTCCCCCTTAATGTCGCGAACGTCGAAGGGAGAACGACCGAAGGGTACTCTTGTGCAGCTGAAAGAGAAAGACGCGGCGCACTCGCCACCGTCCTCTCTTTCACCCCCTTTCTTTCACTACCCCTGGTTTCCTCTTTCTCGGGGGGTAGTAGAGGCAGACAGGAGGTGGGCTCTTGTATTCATATTTCACGGACTTGTAATATAGGGAAAAGTTTTGTTTAAGCCGTAAAGCCCCAAAGGGCTCTCGTGAGTCTCGCGAGGAGGGGTGCAAACGCGCCCTTGGTCACCCTCTCTCCGGTAGAGTCCAAGCGCGCCATACCGGATATAGTGCGAAATAATTCACGTTTCAGACTGCGAACCGGGTGCGCCGAGGATATGGAAGAACGAGCATGACACGCGCGAATGACGAGACCAATCCTTTCCGCCTCTTCCCAATTCTATTGACACTGATACTTTCTTCTCGTCGAAGCTGAACAATCAGCACCGTTATCGTACAGGACACTGGTAGACGATTATCCGAAACTGTTCGAGTTGGATGCGTAATACGCAAAAAAAAAACAGACAAAAATAATGCAGCACAAAATGCGCATCTTGATTTAAGTTAAACCATTACTGAAAGTGGAGAATTAACACGTTTGATTATTAACGTATTATTAAATCATCTATTTGTAAATATTTGTACATTATTATCTTTTTCTATCTTTTTAAATGATCTATTTGTACGACTAGAGAATATCTAAACTCATGAATCAACGATTCCTCCATTTCGGAGTAACCGTTTGTCCCATCCAGTAATGCCTCGAATTGTCGGTACCCGTAATTATACGGATACGCGAAACGATTGGTTTCAATTATTGGTTGGCGATTCGATAGGGACAACAATAAAGGCGAGTCGAAACGGTTCATTGATCAGTGCGGACAATGAATAATGTTGGCATCTGTTGGGGACATTGTACCATCGGTGTCATCCATACGAGCGACCCTTGCTCTCCGTATGTGTATACGTATCGGGCTAATGTCCCACTTGCTCCGGTTTCTCGTTGTCCTCCGGTCGAGCCGGCCCCTCCGATTCCCTCGGATAGCCGTGTCTCCTCGATGGTAGCGTTGGGCCAGCATTTCTGCTGCATATCAAATTATAGCGATGAAAGAGCGAAGATGGAGGAGCAGAGGGCGACAAGAGAGAGAAGGAACGGCCGGGGGTACTGGGTAGTTCGGTGAGATTCGAAGGGGCTCCCGTATAGCGGGAAGAAAAGAGCGAGTACGAAATGGCCGATCGTCGCCTGCTGCCGTTGCCTCGTGATATATTTGGATATATTAAATTTTTTTTCTCTCCCTCACCGCGTCCACTCGGGTTTTCTTGCTAGCCCTGCGAAAAAGGGGCTTCCTCGGACGTTGTTGTCGGCCGCCTCGAAATATCGGAGCATCAATTCTTCCTTCGGAACTTATCGTTTACTTCTATCCTCCGACTGTTTACGACCACCGCGAACCAATAAGCCCTCTGTGTACCGGGCCAAACAAACCCGAACACAAAAAAAAGAACAAAAAAACGATCGTTTGCTACAGCGGTCGCGAGCTTTTTCCATCTTCTTTTGGACGTTATCCTGGGGGCCGGAAAACAAAAAAAAAAAAAAAATAACATTGCTAGAGAAAAATGTTTATTCGCGTCCGGAGGGATGGGGGTGGTGGCGGTTTAATCGACGAGAACGACGAGCGGTCTGTGGGGGTCCTGCCACGCGGATGGGGTCGAAAGCTCTTCTATCGCATACCCGATATACTCTTTTGCATACTGTGGGCCAACACCTTGCGTGTCCATTAGGACTCTCCGGTGCGAGCTTTTCCAGGACGTGGACCGCCGCGGGGAGAGCACCGAAGAGAAGGAAATCCGAATCGGGAGATCATGGTCCTCCACCCGAGACCGGTAACGGAGGAGGGGAAAGGGCGGTGCGCAAGGGGAGGGTCAGTTTTGCTAGCTGACAATATTCAGTAGAGGTGCCTGTACTAAAGCGTGGGAGATTCGCTCGAGCGGAGTAGAGAGAGTGAGAGAGAGCGAGAGCGATACCGAGAAAGAGGGAATCAGTGAGGTCACGTGAAAAATATATATATTTATGGGGGGTGGTTATAGTAAGAGGTGTGAAACGTAAGGGCGCCACGTGCGCCAAATGGAAATGGACCAAATATCGTCGCAAACACACTCGAGTATCGATATACGACGGACGGTCATACATATATATTTCAACTGCCTCGTAGAGCCACCCCTGTCGTCGGCTTTCGCGCTTCGTCGACTGTACCTCGCCCTCCATCTTTCGGTCCCCCGACTCGTACAACCCTTATGATGTATACGCAATCAATATATGTATATGTATATGTATATATATATATAAATATCTATACACGAATGTATATAGATATATATGAGTAAACGGAATATTTCGGACCCATCGCGTCTACGCAATATTGGCTATCGGGAGATCTGATATCTTGGAGAACAGTTCTCCATTTCTTTTTACCCGTTTCGCTGATTCCGGGGTATCGACGCTCCGGGAAATAATTTTTTAAAATAATTTTTGTATAACGTTATATTTTTGGGTCCGTTCAATTGAGAATTATCGATAGGCAGGGGGGGATCAATTTTGACGGTATTTCGAGTCGAACGGATTTTGTGCGTGGACGATACTGAGAGCGGTGACCGCGCAGCTGTTTTTAATTTTACGAATTGCTCATTGTCAGGGCAATAACGATTCCTTTCCAACGTTATAGGGAATGGCGATCAAACTTCGTATTTACTAAGTTTTCCTACTTGTTTTTCAAAACGTGTTTTCCTACTGATATTTTTTTTTTTTTACTAAGCTTTCCGACTGATTTTTCAATAAGTTTTTCCACTGATTTATTTTGATAAGTTTTCCTACTTATTCCAAACGAAAGATAACCGCGTTTCGCGTTAATTAACAAACAGTCGAAGCTTTGTTACTTTTGTTTTTCATAATTTCGAAGTAAACGAAATTTTCGAAAAGATTTATAGTTTTGTTTGTTTCGTCAAGTGACAACGGCGTTCTATCATTGCCATATTTCAATCGTAGGAGTTCGAAGAACGTTGACTACTGGGACTGGTCGGCTACCGTCTGTGATCGTCCTCAAAGGCGCGTCTTTGAAAAAATATCTGTATACCCTCGCGCGCCCGTCTGCGTCGATAAACTTATAGCGGCACTCAAACTCTCCTCGTCTTTTTTCTCGTTTGTACTGCAGTCACACGCTCCGCGAACTCCCTCGACCGGCTACAATATCCACTTGCTAAATCTATCGGTCACTCGCGGATATCCGTCACGAAATCCACGAAATATCATATAAGCCACTTTTCCTACGGGTGGATTTTCCATCCATTGCTCCCCACATTTGTCGTTTCCAATATATATGTACATATATGTATATATCTATATATATATATATATGCATTCAGGACCGAGAATTTTTCGCTATATATACGTTGGTACCATATATAAAAGGGAAAAAGCCGTCAACGAGCGTTTATGCGGAACGATTTATTCTGCCGACGTACCAAACGAATTTCACGCTGTTAAGGTTAGCGCAAGCTCTCTCATTCTCACACCACGAGTCCGAAAGTCCAAGCACGACGGACTCCTCGCGTTGTTGAAAAATCGAAGGACCAACCGAACCGTAGAGAGGGATCGGAGAAAGAAAAAGAAGCGGGACGTATGGGTCGTGATCTCGAGTAGGGCGAGTACACGAGATTCTATAAATCGAGAAACCGCGTCTTTTAAACGAATTAACCGTTAATAGAGACTCGATGAGAAATTTCAATGGACAATTAGAGACGTCGTAAAGTTGGATAATTATTTCGGTTAAATTTGGTATATTCAATAATCAATATCGTCGAAATCTTGCTTACTGCTATTATAAATAATATTAACGTTTATGAGAGCAGAAATAACGTTTATCATGGGTAGAGAATTATGATAATGTTTATGAAAATTATTATTGTAAAGGTGCTGATTGTTTTAAGGCTTATCAAATGATAATAGACGATTAATAATCACAATAATTATTGGTTCAGTCGTTATGACGATATCATGTATTATTGCCATTTTTCATGCAAATAATAATAATAATAGAACAACAACAGATTATTGACTAAGAATTTTCCATTTAGAAACCTAATTCGATAAATTCTATTGCATTGACGATACAAATGCCAACAATTGTGCAATCGTACGAATAATTACACAGTTTTAAATAATAATATCTACGGCGACGAGTTTGCGACTTCGACGCGTATATTTTTTTGTTTCTCAAAACAAATCCGGGACACTCGGCGAAACAACGTTCAGCTCATCGTACGAGCGCGGATGGAAAAAGCCGAGAAACAAAAAAAAGAAAGTAAACACACAAAAAAAGAACAAACAATTGAAAAACTAGGTCACAACGTAGTCGTTCGTCAAGCGAGTTTGTTGATTCAAGCTCATTACTATCGTGCGAGCAATTACGAGAAAAGAACGTGGCTCTCTCTCTCTCTCTCTCTCTCTCGAGTGCGTGAAATTTATCTTCGTCCGGGGGCATCACGCGATTCATACGCAGTACTCCGAGTAACGAGGGGCACTTTACTGGCCAAACATTCGGACGATACCCGCCAACGGGATCTTTAGTTTTCCGGGTTGATAGACGAAGGAATGCAAAAATTAGCGCATACGAATCTCGGTTTTACCAGCCTCGTTTGGTCGTTTGTTCGTTCATGCGGCATTGCGGACAGACGGATCGAGAAGGAGTATGGATAAAGGGAAGAAAAAGAGAGAGGGGCCAAGAGAGACGGTGGCAAAAACCGAGGTTCGCCCACACACGCGCACATGCGCACTTATACGCGCGAAGCTTAGGCAGAGCGAGCACGCGAGTGCTTCTAGCTAAACAAATATGTACTCACATACTCATTCGCCTATCTCTCGGGCCCTCCTCTATCTCCCTTTTTTCCTGTCGTCGTTCCTCGACCCTCTCTTTCGTTTTCCTCTTTATCCGTATAACCTCCGCGCTCTCTACTTCCCGGGGATGGAGGGCTGGCCCTTTTAAAGACTTTTCCTGCTGCCCTCACCTACACTACTTTTTCGACTGCAACGGAACACTCGCGCGAACCACGCACACGACTGTCTACAGTGAACGTCATTTTTTTTTCTTTTCTTTTTCGCAACGCGCGTCCGTGGTGCGTGTCCATTTCCAAAGGCGAAAAATACTTCAAGAAACTACGCTCGTTTGGTTTTATTTATGTTTGGTAATTTTGTACTTTAGCTGCTTTTTTTTGTTTCAATGGTCCCCGATTTTTTGCTTTATTTTGTTATGGACAACGGTATTATTGCTGATGATATTGAGGATGTATCAATTTTGAATATTTATTTTTTCACCAAAACCCAAACGCACATTATTTGTTTTGATTTGATTGGGTAAACAAATAAAACATTCATAATTTATAGGACCCCCTTTCGCATCTTTGATATCATTATTTATAACTAAATTAAACTTTTTTATCAGCAACGAAAAATTCGTGGACCATTGTTCGAAAAAGCAGGTAAAGTACAGAATTACCTTATGTTTTTATGAGTTAACGGTGAAATTGATTTTTGCCAAAAATTGATTAGCGCGTGCAAATTCCATTCAAGTTCGTTTTGTTTTTTTTTTTTTTTCGTTAGTGTCGAATAATTTTTGTCTTTTTAAGTATTACATGATAATGGGTATAAAAGTAATGAAATAATAATGTTGAAGAAAAATAGAATACCAATGTTAAAAAATAATAGAATAACAACGTTTGTAATTATTAATAAAACAACAATGATTATGAAAGTGGCATGAAATTCGAGCGCAGCGAAGGAAAAAGAACAAATTAATAAAATCTCGAGTGTCCGGCTAACTATTCTATTCTCTCTAACCGTGATATGCGGGAGCGATGACGAGAGATCACACGACCCAGCGCACTCCTGATTTTCCGAGGGAAAACGGAGAAGAATCACTGGATGGATAAACGTGAGCATACAATGGAGAGCACGAACGAGAGTTTCAAGCGAGGGAGAGAAGCGGGACCCTAATGTGATTCGGTCCGCGTATGACACAAATTAATCAATCGAGAATGATGACTCTCGAAACGAAGGACACACTTTTTTCTTGTGAATTTTTGCTATCGCATCAAGTGGATTATTATAAACAACTGTTCGTTATCCTTTTATTAAGTTTTTATTTATTCTTGATGTCAGTTTACAAATGGTGGAATAAGTTTTTTCATATAGAAAAAACAATATGAATGTAAAAATAATAATAAATAATAATTAAAATGATCAACAATTTTTCCGAAAAACCCACTGATGTTTCTTTTCATTTCTGAACGTTGAAACCGAACGTCAGCTGTCTCGTTGGACGATGATTTTTTGTCAGTCGTTTGTTTTTTCCTCTATTTTTCTACCTTTGGAATGTCGTATCTTATATCGAGTCCCGGAGACAGATTCATTCCATGATTTATGGCTGATCCGAGAGGCTGCGCTGAATATATCGAAGACGGAAGGGGGGTGGGGGGGGGTCACGAGGGAGGAGAACGAATGAACTCCGGCAATTGTAGTTACGAATGAGTCTCTTATCGAGTGTTTCGCAGCTACCGGAGATTGAGGTGTTTCAGAAAATATGACAGGATTGATCGGTAGCAATATATATATATATATATATATATAAGTCTGTATACGTCGGCACACACAAGGATTTATCGCGAAAGGAACAGCGTGACGGAGGAAAGCAGGGAAAAAAAAAACAATCGTAAAAAGGACGGAACGAATGATTGAGATTCGGAATGCTCGTTGGTAATGTGAGTGAGGGTTATACTCGAAAGTTAGGTATTGGCGGACCCAGTCGCGAGACATGGTCCATTGTCTCGATAGATGGCGAAGCTGTACGGTGCGATGTATAACCGTATGTATCGTCGTGATACAACTGACCATTACTACTTGCCAGTGCATCATACAACGGACATACACGAAGGATACGATACGTACGACCATGTGATATATGTCTCTCGCAGTATTAGCAATGCCAGTGCCAGAACGAAGAAGAAGGACTTGTCTCGTAAAGTATCGGACGATTTGTCATGCCCAAGTTCGCTACCGACGATTCTCGACTACTTCTCTTCCACTACTCCCAAAATCACACTTTCGATATTCTTCGTAACCCATTAGTACAAATTTTATTCGTTTTAACCCAAAATGTTGCCGAAATAAATTTTGAAGTTTCCTGGGTACTGGGAACAGTCGTGAGCATTTGCTATATCCAGGAAAATTCAACATTTACTTTCGCAATATTTTAAGCGGAAATTTATTCAAATTTTACTTCAGAATTTATTTCGGGAACATTTTGGGTCAAAATTTATTAGAATTTTACTTGAAAATTTATATCGGTAACATTTTAGGTTGAAACAAATGACGTTCGGACTAATAAGTTGCGAAAAATATTGACAGTGAAAAACAGACTCGTCAAATCGGAATCATGTTCCTTAAAAATGTTTTTGAAAAGTTTAATGAACACCTCTCGTAAAAATAAGGACTTTTAAGGGCCCTAGGTTTCGTGATAAAGGGAGGGCTTATTGAGATACCTGGATAGGGATTGGCACAGAAGGATCAGGTTTCGACAGCCAACGAACTCCTGGGTATAAATAGCTGTCAATCGCTTGTGGCATTTTAATAATTAAACTCGATTTCTCGATGATAGATAATAATAGGGTTTGCAAACATGTCGATATTTTTTTGCTCATTTTCATATATTATACGTATAACAATATGGCTCTCGTATTGTTCATTTTTGTATTTTTCCAAAGTTATAACGCATACTAATTGCAATAATCAATCGTTATTGTTTAATTTACAATTGAAAAATATTTCTCGACTTGTCTCTAACATTTCCGAGAATCGTATGATCCGTTATGCCGGGATTAAAAAACGGTCGCGAATACGCGTAGTTTGTTAGGGGAAGTGTGCGAAGCTTGAAGATTTTTTGATGCCGTACGGAAAAATTAGTATCGCTCTTTTTTCAGAGGTGATTTCGTTATGGACAAGCACGACAGCGGAAAATCAACGAAAAAAGAGGCGAGTACAGAAACTGTTGAAAATCATGCTGTCACGATTGTCGTCCTTGTCAACTCCGTCCTTGTCAACTCCGTCCTTGTCAACTCCGTCCTTGTCAAGTGTTACGTTACATTCAATAATCTTTATGCTCTTAAAAGCGATGCAGATTATTTAATACAACATCTAATAAATTGATTGCATTGCGATCTGGCATATTTGTTCAGTATAATAATAGATTATCTTTGACTGGTGTGTTTCATTTTTCATTATTTCGTAACGCTTATTAACATCAATGAAGTTACGTTATCTCGAAGAATAAAAAAATACCTATTATTCTTGTGACTGAAACACGACGCTTTTTCAACGACCATTTGAAAAACGATTATAAATAAATAAATATTCAATAATCTTCCAATGAAAAACAATCGATCGCCAACCGGCCAGAAATGAACAATTTCCCGTGTAAAACTTATTGGAACGATTTCCGGCGTTACCAGCGAAGTATCAGCGATTCGATTTTTAATAGAACTTACATAAGACATTCTGTACCATTGTGAGATCAAAATCTAGAAGAATACACGAAAAGTGATGATCGGAATGTTTTTTTTTTCGCTTATCGATAAATCACAAAAAAAAATGAATATTTCGATAATCTTTCAATAACGAACGATTGGGTTCCAAGCTAGTCAGATTGAAACCGATCAACGATTATCTCAAGAATTGAAATCATTGAGAGACATTTCTCTTCGTATTTCGCAGTGGAGAGGAAGCGGAGTGAAAAAACAATGTGAAAAAGGAAAAAGGTTGAATGAGAGCGTGCACGAGGTTTGGTGATCCGTTTCGTCGTGAGCTTTTCGTGCGTACTGTGGCACGTCAGCCACGCGACTGTCGTGGAACAGCTGTGCAATGGTGCTTCCATAGGGTGTTTAAACAGGGAGAGTGAGAGAGTCAGTGAACGAAGAGAGAAAGAGAGATAGAGAGGGAGAAAGGGAGATGGGGGGTTTCGACATTTCAGGGCTAGTCCATCTCACTCGCACCTACGCCCATTATGGTCCCACGAGTTTCGAGCTTTAGCGGTTTTAGTACAGCAACAAGAGAAAGAGGGAGAGAAAGGCAGCCCAATAGCGACGAGGATCCAATGCTGCGAGCCAGGGGTGGAAATACCAGCCGAGAGAAGCGACGGTGCTCGACGATACACTGAGTAACCTCTCTCGTACTACTCCACATTTTGATCTCTCTCTCTCTCTCTCTCTCTCATTCTCATTCTCTCGCTTTCCCGCTGCCTCTTGTTCTGTAGCAATATATATTGCAGAGTATACTACACAAACAGAGCGCTATACAACCCCCTTCGAATGCTTTCCGCTGGCAATTCCAGTAGTCACAGCCAGTGCGTGCCACGCGCCCGATTCGCGAGCACGCACTTCGATGCTGCGCCTTCGATAGAAATCCTTTTTTCCCCCCTTTCGTTTCGTTTCAAATTCAAATTGCTATTGTTTTTTTTTTTTAATTTATTCATTTTCATTTCAAAGCGTGGTTCATTATTGTTGATAAGATCGTTGTTGCTGATTGTTGGTCTCGAGTGGTTATTTTTTTTTATTTATGTAAACTTATCAATGTTATCATCGTTATCAATGAGTATTCATAATCACGGGGTTACTATTTGTTATTTATTTTCGTCTCGGTTTTTACGTATTATATTTATCCGGGCCAACTAGCGATTAATGGAGAAAAGAAAGTGGGAAACTTAAAGGCGAGTTCGTAGTCGATACGTTGTCGAATTATTTTGTATCCGCGGTGTTGAATTTTTTCGGTTTAAGTCAAGGTTTTTTTTTGTGACGTTTTTTTCTTCGACGATAAATCACTTTTTTCTGGAAAATTGAAGGCTTTCGGAAAAATAGGGAATTGAGGCGTTTTATTTGTACTCCGGTTAAAAGGGGATTTTTCAAAATTTATATTGAATTATGATAAAGCGCACGAACGATGCAAACGAGAATCTACGTCGTATTCGAAAATATACAATGTAAAGAGTCTCCGGTTTTATTGATAATTTTATGTCTCGCTAAATCGTTGATGAAACGACCCCAAACGATAATTTATAGACTGCGGCTCATAATTATTTGGCACAATGAGCGCGAAAAGACTGTCGGAGAAACGTGAATGATTCGGGAGTATTTAAATATTTTCGAATGAAGAAAATTGTATGATGTATAGGTTTACATTTGTCTGGCTTTTCGATTATTGAAATACGTTTATATTTTTGTCGAAAATGGTTCTATCGTTTCTCAATTATTTCTGGAATGATGGATCGGTAAATTATTTTGGGAAGAATATTCGTGTCAGGTCTGAAGACTAAACAATTAATAATCAATCGTAATCACCAAAGATCGAACATTTTTATCCAATTTGAGAATATTATAAAGGACGGTCATTATTTTCTTTCAATTATAAAAAGTTTTCATCGAAATTCTCGTTACAATTTAATTCCAAGAAAATTTATTAAGTCCCTCACTAAACGTCGCTATTTGGGTTTTGAATAATCCGATGTTAATATTGGATCCGAACGATCCTTCCTGAGTAGAGAATTCTCGGGCTAAACTCCACGAGAATCATCGACAAAAATTACTCCGCGTTTAAATTATATTTAACCTCCTATTTGGCTGAGATTGTGCGAAGATGATGAGTTTTTCACTCCCTCGCAGGACGTACTTACTCGTCGCTCACACTATCGCATAACCGAAAATAAATTCGCCCCCAAGTACGAAAATCTTTGGTTTCTTCCCAGGAAACTCGTTATGCAGCTTCGGAGCTGTTCGTTTCGCCTCGCTTAATTTCCGATCCCCAGCGGGATTTAGAATATCGGACATTGAATTTTCGTGTTCACTGACACGTCTCACGCGTACCTTCACTGAAAATTGAATTTCTTCGGTTTAGGTCACTGAAAAACGTAAAAGCCAAAAAAGAAAAGATCGGCCAATTTCACGAAAAAAAAAAAAATGTTTCATGAATACGTGCACTAATAATACGTGAAAAGCCAAAGAAAATAGACGAAATTTGTAAAAAAAAAAGATGTCACGATAACCTTCACTAAAATACGCGAAAAACGAAAAAATGAAATCGACAAAATTTGAAAAAAAAAGGTGTTACGATAACCTTTCCGAAAATGCGCGAAAAACGAAAAAATAAAATGGACCCGCACCTGTCAATGCACCATTTCTTTTTTCAACGACGATCGTTCCGCACTTGGATAATAAAAATAGATTTAAAAATGTTTAAAAACACTCGAGGAAATTTGACGCGATTCGTCGATCGTCCAATTCCGACGACTTTGCACTTTTTTAATTTCCACTTTATCCGAAAGACCACCCCATCGCATCACTTCGATTCCCTTTTCTTTTCAAACTCACCTGCCATCGCGAATAATCCGTAATCCACACTCGATCACAAAAATAATGAAACACCGAAAAAGATCGTTCTCACTGACCGCAACAACATTTGATGAAAACCCGTTCAACGCCCGTTGTACTCTTCGTACCAAAAATCATTGACTAACGTCAAAACTGCTTTGTTTATCAAAAAATATAAATACTCAACATCCCCCATTCACAGGGGAATCATCGATGCACACCCAAGGATGAGATTAATTTGTGACAAAGTATGTAAAAGATTCGAGGTACGATAAAATGAAAAATTCCTTTCGTCATCCACGCGTGTACGTTTAAACCCGAAAAAGTCCGAGGTGGGGAAGTAAAAGTGGGTGGGGGAACGATCGGAGTGAATTCCGTGTCGATGTGAGTCGAGTGTGTGCGCGCGTGTGGGTGAACGATGTATCACACTCGGTAGCTGCGCCTACGGATACGCGTATGCATGTACAAGTGGCTCCACACGCGTACGTCCGTAGGTTAGGTGTCAAGAGGGTGAGATTCGCAGTTGGGCAACCGATCGATGAGAATATCAGATTGAGTTAATTCGAGTATCGGTGCATCGTTAAGCCGGGGATACACTTATACACGCGTATACATATAGCTACGTATATTAACATACGCGTATCGACGTAAGTCAACGTTTAGTAGCGAGGCCTACCGGAAGTAGCGAAGACGACAGCGATTGTTAGAATTATCGATATTTATCAATGCGTATACCCAAAAATGTTCATACGTACATATATATATATATATACATCGATGGTATTTTCTATACACATGTATACATGTATATACATATATATATATTTATATATCGACGGTGGAGTATAGAAACGATGATAAAAAAATGAATCAATCACCTCGTGGGATCTACAAGAAAATTCACGCGCGAGACTGGCGTTCCCACGGAATATCGTCGTGCGTCGTTTGCGGATCGGGGGTTTGCGCCCGAAGCGGCAAAAAGCTCCGTGACGGCCGGCGCGGGCGGCCTCGCGGTTTATAAACACAAAACGCGTCGAAGGGCGTTAGGATGAGTCGAGACGCTTGGCTCGGGTACTTGCGTGGGGGTGGCTCACTTGAAGCGGTTGCCGCGCGTTGTGTGGCGCTGCCCCTGTGGCTCATGGGTGGTGTAATACGCCGAGGGAGGTAGTTGAAGAAGAGGAGAGAAAGAGAGAGAGAGAGAGAGAGAGAGAGAGAGCGAGCGATGTGGAAGGGTGACTCGCCGTGTTGTGTCGGATGCTACCCGGTAGCGGGTACTTGTTGTTGAGATGCCCGAACTGTCGGCCGGGTGTTGGCGGAGGTGGAGGGGACAAGGGACAACCGGTATGGAGGAAAGTGCCGATAGAGAGTATCAGAGGGAGAGGCAAGAGCGAGAGAGGGCGATTGCGGCGGTGGACCACCTTGTCTCTTCCTCCCCTTGATTCGGTGCTTTAGCTGCTGTGGTTCTCTGTTTCCGCTGGTACTGCTGCTGCGTCTGGTGCAACGAGACGGGGGGTGGTGGCTTCACGAAAATGGCCTTGCGCGGGGCATTTGTAGCGCAGCAATGGGGTGGGTGGGAGCGACGCGTCGCGACGACGACGCCGATCCTAGGCGAGGCTAGGGTACCTACCCCTTTGGAAAACTCGCCTGTCCGTTGCCCCCTCAACCACCCCGAACGCCCCTTGCGTCCTGTCTCGGGTCTACGATGTTGCTGCTTGTGTATGACGCGTACGTCCAAGGAATACTTCGAACTCGTTCTATACGAGGCATTCCCTGGGCACGTCCGGTTCTTCGAAGGACCGTCCTCTTCGATCTTCGCGCCTCAAAATTCTTTCGATTCTCGTAAAAGCTATCCAAGCACCTTTACTATCAGGATGCGAACCTCGAGTTTCGTCATCGCGCATACACGTACGTATTTACGTGTACGCGGGGGATGAAACGTTTCTCGCGACGCAGCGGTGGTGGAGATACCGATGAAGCCGCGTACGAACGAACGGTCGCCAGGGGGTTGGTTTCTCGAGTATCCAGGTGGGAGGCGCGCTCCACTACCTCTCGAGATAACGACAACGAAAGAGAGAGGGAGAGCCCTCCCGATAAGGGGGTTGTCGGCGCGTCGGGGTGTGCATGCGGAAGCTTCGCGGGGCGAGGACCAACAAGCGGACCCGACGACGCCGACGCAGCCTCGCTGCAACGATATAGACCCCTCCGGAGATGCTCCCCGCATCGCCCGGAGAAAGGGAGGCAGAGGATATCCAAACAGACCGCCCGTAAGATGCGCGCGCGATACACAAGTGGGTCGTGGCTTGGGATACGAAACGCCATCGTTTCCTTCGTCCCAACAAGTAACAACTTTTTACTCCGCTTTCCGAGAACCCTTTTACAACCTTCAATGACAATCACGACGGGCTAATGATGACGGGGATTCCGTTATCGAGACCGGAACTTACGACCTACGCTTCTTTATCTCGTGAGCAGGCTTACCCCGACGAAGTGTTTCACTTTGATCGTTCCTTACGAGTATATATTTGTATATATGTGTATGGGTGATTATATATGTATACATATGTACATATATATATGTATATATATCCACATATATATATATATAGGAATGAGAAATTTGCACGAATAATTGCGGAGCGTAAGAGTCACTTTGCAGAAAATCCACCGGTAAAGTTGGTCGCAACGAGTAAAACGTAACCGAAAGTACGCGATGTGCAAGAGCGATCGGGCCACGCGCGAGCACCGAGCTCCGGTTGTGTTCTGTTTTCCTCCTTAGAGCCGTTAAAACAATAATGCAATATTTAGCCATATAGTACACACAGCACGATGGTAGGGGACGAAAGAGAAACACCGAGAGAGAGAGAGAGAGAGAGAGAGAGAGGAAGAGAGAAAGAGAGAGAGCAGGAGAGAAGGCAACGAGAGAAGAGGGAGTAAAAGGGGTGCCTATCCACGAGTAGAACTCGGATGAGTGGGAAATACGCGCGGGCACCGAAAGAGCGAGAGAAAGACAGAGAGAAAGAGAGAGGCACGGGGGAGCGAGAGAAGAGTACCAACCGTTATGTACAGCAGAGATAGAGGAGTTATAACTGTGTACAGTGAATGCTCCGAGGATCAAAAGAGGGGGAAGAAACACGAAGGTTTTGCCAAGGGTGGAGGGAGGCTTATCCAACTTCTCCTACTTCGAGCCCCTTTTCTCGAATCCCCTCTTCTCACTGACATCCCCTCAACCCTTACCTTCCTCTCTCTTTTTCTACCGATGCATTTTCCTATACACTCGTGTTCGCGTACATTCATCTATGTATATTTATATCGGATATATATGTATATCGATGCGCGATACGTAGGTGTGCACATTCTCGTGTTTCGGCGTCTTGTTCTCTCTCGCGCACTTTGCCACGCTCAGGCGCGTTGGCGTTTGCTCGAAGCGACAGCCCGATTCCGCGGAGCGGCGGGAGCGTCGGAGAAACGACAATATTCAGTTAGGGTTGGTTAGTCCCGGTCTCGATGGTGGGGGACTACCTCGAGTGGAGGGGAGAAAAACAGCGGGAGGCGGCGCGCACCTCGGAAGACTCTACCCCAGAAAGCAGGGGTGGCAAAGTTGTGTATACGCTCAGCGTCGTGTACGCGCGTGTGGGTGGGGAGGGGGCGACCGGCGTTTGTAAATGTGAACGTACACATCGACGCCTGTGACGGTGCGAGACGAAAAGGGGACTCGGACTTTCGAAACGAGGGAAAACGACGAGAGGGATTTTCTACGGATAGCTTCGCGGGGAGACCCGCGCTACTTCGATGTCTGACTCCACGCGGGGAGCATCCACTTGTCATCGTCTAGCAGCCTGGGATGACGATGGGAACGCCTTTCTTCGATGCTTTCGGTACGAATGATCGCGATGAACAATCCTCGTAGTCTTGTCCCACGGACGAATGATGTTAGGGGCTTAACGGGTATTTAAGATTTTTTGTGGATTCGCGATCACCACTCGCGATCCTTTTCCCGTTGGAATTTTGCCTCGATGTTTCTGGGCTTTTTTTTATGTATCGTGAGACGGCGATTACGAAGGCCATTATGATTCAATGTTGTATTATGAATAATCGGAATAGCGGGTTAGGATTTAAATTCCTCTTTTGCATAGAGACGGAAATTTGTTTGGGTTTGTTTGCGTGGGTTAGATAGCGAGATTTTAGAAAGAGTTTGGAAACGAAAAATCATGTTACATTTTTTTTTTAACTCTCCATCGTAATTACACTTTTAACGTTTTGTTTTCGATATTAGGACTTTCTCCACTATCATTCGACATGGAAAATCTTTTTTTTTAATCTACGATAATAATCCAAAAAAATGTTGAACCGATTTTGAGCTGGAGTTCGTAATAGTACGAATTCGTAAATAGGAATTGCGACCAGTCCTAAAGGATGGTCCATCGTGTATATTTTACGGGCGTTGAAACTTGCCGGTGCACCGGTTCCGCAGTAGACGCCTAACTATCGTAACGCGAGGGGTGGCAAGTGGTAGGAAAAGTGGTGGTTTCTACCCCTGTGAACCGGATGTAGCTGGGAGACGCGCCTCCCTCTCCGCAACATCACAGCCTCCCGGTTGTCGCATGCGGGGAATCCCCGTAAGGAATCGCGAGGCCGAAGCTTCCCATCCGGCCTGGAGAGTGTGGTGGCCCGAGGCGTTGGCCAATGAGAAGCCCTCCCCCACTTGCTCAGGACAACCAGACTATTCAAATGCTGCCCAATAACAAACGTCGTTTGTTGTTATACGGCGTACTTGCCGCTTTTGTTTTTTCCTTCAGAGTTCCTTCCTCGCATCTTGCATAAACTTCGCCCAACCTCTGGGAGGGTGTTGGCTCTACCCCTTTCGCCAATCTCTTGCTGACTCGTCCTTTTTTCTTCTTTTCCACCTCCGGCTTTGGACCTCCGATGTTACTTTTCTCTTTCCGTTCAGGTGTACCTGTTTTTCCTGATGACAAGCTTTTTCAACCCTGCTTCGACTTACGGTACCTGATCCGTGTAAGACCCACCTTACTCGTGTTCAAGTACAAAAAGAAACTACGAATGTTTAAATAAAACAAACATGTTTGTTTCATCATTTAATATTGCCGCATCAGTAATTGGATAAAACATCGTGAAATTTCTCATTGCTATTTTATTATCTATAATCAGTGACTTGGAAACTGCCAAAGGTTTCTCTGCTCGTTTCATCGATTCATACACCCCGCGATACGGAATTACTGTGAACTTTTGAAATTGCATTTCCTTTCGGTTCGTTCGCAGCGTTCGTTAACGATTCTCCGTTGACTTTCTTAATCCGGAGAATCGAAAAGCTGTCGTTCCTTCTGTACGTTACATATAGCAGATTCGAGATTCGCGCGGGAATAAGGATTACCTTTATTTATCGAATTAGTATAGAGCGAACGATGGCGACAGCGGGGAAAAAAATAATTGAGCAGAAGAGAAAAATTATAGGGAAGGGGGGAGTACGAGCCGATGTTTAAGCAGGAGGGAATTGATAGTCAGTGAAATCCGCGAGGTAAAACGCCCCTGGATTGACGCGGAAGGTGAGGGCTCTCGATAAATACGTGTATATATATATAATTTTTTTAACAAGCTTCGAAAAGAAAGAAAGGGACGTAATTGACAAAGTTGTAGGGGTGGAAATGAGGCTAAATCTCCCTTCCACGAGCCCACTTCCTCTTTGTCTGTTTCTCCCTCACATCCAAACTTGTTATCGTTGGATAGAACGGATGAATATTCATTGACGTCTTCATCAAGACTTTTATGACTCTTCGTCATGACGGTGAGGTCGCCTCGTTGCGTAGGGCACTTCCCCCTCTTTTTCCCCCTTTTCCTTAATGTATATCATTTTCCATATGCAAGAAAAACCTTGATTTGTACGTTGTACACATTAGGGAATCCCTTGATGTTCGAGGTCAAGATTTCTTAAATGCATACGTTGACCGTGTCGACTTGCGTCGAAACATGTACAGAAATGACTTTAAAAAGAAAGCGTCCAAACAAAATTAGCCTAATAAGGGAAATTTTGAACAATTTTGATAAATATACATGTCAAAATCGTTTTTTTGTTGCATTTACTTAAATTACGATATCTACGTTCATCGAACCATTCACGAATCAAAGATGTCAGTCATAATTTACGTAAAGCTTCGAGCTCCCTTCTGTACGGTTTAACGTGACGGAAAAACACAAATAAATATTTAAGTAAATTATTACTTAAATTAATCATTAAAATTGTTGATACAATTATTAAAATTATGATGGAATTAATATAAAAATGTTTGAGAAAAATGAGTTATTGAATATTACTGTCAATTGTATTATAATTAATAAGAATATTGAGTAATAAATAATTTTTTTTAATATCGTGAAATAAAAGATTTGTCGTCGTATAAAGGATGTTCCAATATACGATATATATAGACGGACATCCTGCACCTATAATATATTTTATATTACTTACACGTTATATTTTTAACGACTACGTGGGAGTGAAAGAACGTAGCCTGCAGAATTTATCAGGTAAACTCGCTCGGGTCATGCCCTTTTGGTTGCCAGCGATCTTATTATCCTACGTATATATGTGTATATGTCTGCTTCTGGCTTCCCGGCCGTTGAGTTCTCCGGGTTAAGCGCGAGCTTGTTCAGGATACCTCCTCCGAGTTACTCCGCATGTGCAGTGGATGCTAAAAATAAAGGATCTTTTGGCTCTTCCAGCTTTTTCACTTGGGAAATTGGAAAAGAAAAATCTTTGGTGCAAAGAAAAATCTTTCTGTATTGAAATTGCTGCGATACGGTATTACAGCTTCGAAGCGGAGATATCAATTTTGAAGAAATATCTGGCTGCTGTTGCTCGTGATTCGCGCGTTAAAAAAAAAAATGAAAAAATACGAATTGCTTGAATAATGAGTATTTCGACACTCGTTATGTTTAGAGTTTCGATGTTTAATTCAAGGTACTATGCGATGGATATTAAAAAAACATCGAAATTTTTGAACATTTGAGGAACATTTGAGTAATACACGAATTGATTAAGAATTTTTAACTGTATAATTCAGTAGTTATAACAATAGAATTTTAACTCAATCGCTCGTGGAAAAACGGTTTCTAATCACCGATCATTAGAAAATTCAATGTACATTGAGTTTTTGGTTAATTATTCTTAATAATGTGATCTGAACGTATGTAATTAATTAAAAAATCGATAATTCTTTTTATTGGTGACTCAACAGACGTGCAGTCCTGAATCAAGCACATCCAATTTTATTTCAATTATTGATATCGTCCAATTTTACTTCAATTATTATTGAAAATGGTAAATTAATATTCTTACATGTTAATTTATTATTAAATGAGCTGAGTAAGGTTAAGCGTCCACGATATAATTTATACTTGTAAATAAATTAAAAATGTATTTTCCATATTATTTCTACGAATCGTTGACTTTGAGATCAGGACTGTCCCTGAAGTAATCATTCCTGAAAACACCCGTACGTCAAAAGGTTACATCTAAGCCATCGGGGAGCACGAAACGTTGAATACAAGACGATCGACCAGTACGAGGACAGTCCTCGAAGTTGAATATCTTCACAATCGACTTTCCCCATTTATATACATGTAGACAGACGTCGGCAAAATTGAAATTTCTTCAGTCGAGTGGCGACGCAGTAACTCATAAAAAGTTTAAACGTTTCACTCGCTGCGCGAGTGTTGCTACGGATTTCTGTTTCTACCTTACTTTTTTCTCCATCGTTTCGTTTCATTTTTTTTTTTTCCAATATAAACTCCACTCTCTTTTTCTTGCGGCTGGCTTCTTCGCACCCGACGCCTTGCCGATTGACTTGATTCTCCGAACCCCTCAACTATACACAAGTGTCGAGAAATCTAAACCCACCCCCCGACCCCACTCTCCGCCCTCGTCATTTCACTCTGCAACCCCCGAGGAGCAAACGGGCTTTTGGAATATTCACCCCCACGCGCCCTTTTCTGCTTCACGGAGGTGGATACGCCCGGCAACTTCTGGCCCTCGACAAGAAATTTGGGGCTTACTTCACCGTGTTTAACCTCGCAGTTCGGATAATAGGGTACCCAACAGATATATATACATATATACATGAAGGTGCATGTTGATTATTGATGAAATCGTATTAGAAAATACCAAATTTCATCCCCAATGTCGTACATTGTTATTGTCAATTTAGAATTTTGCACAGACAACATTTAAGCTGATCGATCGGGCTAAGCATTGGTACTCGAAGAAACATTCGTATTGAATTGACAATCGTCAATTGCAATGTTATACAATGTATTATCGTTATTATTATAGAAAATTCAAGTTCAGTCGTTTAATGTTGATCTTTTGAATATTTGATTTAATAAAAACTTATTTTAAATATTCAAAGAGGTTTGAGCGTCATGGCCCCTTAACTTAAGCGTTATTATTTATATCCAGGGCTAATGGCGATAATGTTTATTTTTCTGGATAAGTTTTGTTACAAATAATCGGTGAAAGATTAACACTTATTGCGTTTCAATGATTATTAGTGAAAAATCAAAGCTGTGATGTTTTTTTTTTAATAGTTTTATTGTTCGCTATTCGGAATATACAGATCCAATGACGAAGGAGTGAAATCGCGTTTTCCCTTTGAAAATGACATTTGCATAACGGGTTTGGACGATATCGATTTGACCGAGACTAAAACGTCCGAAAGCCCGATGTATATTTTCCACAAAAAAGAGTAAAAATAAATATTCCGATTCTACCGGACGCGATATGAAAATCCGTTTTCAACGGGGTAACTTTCATTATTGGAATCGTCGACGATAAGTGTAAATATATTTTCGTTCTCGAGCGTGTTTGTATTTTAAAACAATTTTGTTTTTGTTGAAGCCGAACCAATTTTGTTCGTGTTTTGGTACGGGTGTGCGTAAATTTTATTGCTTACGCTGGTGTGCGGATAAGAGAAGTACGATAATTCAGTTGGACTCTGAGAGAAGTGATAGGCATACAATCGTCGGGAAGAAGGGGTATAACGGAAGGATGGGAGCAGAGCTGACTCCTGTTTGCCGATATGCTGATGTAATTATTATATTGGACCGCGCGGTGGGTCGAAGAGAATGGGGTCCGTCGAACGAGAACGAGCCAGAGAAAGATGAAGGGATTGAGAAAGGGATAAACAAAAAGAGATGGGGAGAAGGCGAACGAGCAAAGAGCTTCTTATTATTTGCTACGTTAATGCGCAGCTGTTCGTTAGCTCTCGACCGGCAATTCTGTCTAGACACGAACGCAAGGGAATTTTCTTCTTCGCGAGCTCCGGTTTTCATCTCGCTTTTGGAGCCGCATTCCCAAGCGAGTAGTAGCAAAGGAATGTCCAGATCAACGTAATATCTCGGAATCGGCAATTCCAAGGGAAAACTGCACTCATGTCGATTAGTGAAGGAATCACGAAGGGAAATAATTATCCAAACGCTTGTCGACTATTTTTATTACTCTGCGGATAATTCGCAGCCTACTCGAATGACCGGAGGTACGATGATAAAAAAAGAAAACGTCTTTCAGAGTCATAGAGCTCCGTTTTTGGACGCAAAACGTCGATAAGGTGCAACAATTCTGGAAAGCTCTGAAAGTATGCGCTCTGGGGATGAAGTTGTCACAGTCGATATACCAGTACCCTCCCAGTTTTACGAAGCCCTATATACGTGCGCAATAAATGAGAAGAGTAGCAAGTAGGAAGGAGCAGAAGGAGAAGGGAGAGGGGGGGGGTGGAGATTCCGCAAGGACGTGCACGCGTTGGACGTGCACCGGCATGGCAGAGGTTGAAAGGGTACGAGAAACGGGAGGGGTGAGGAAACGAAGAAGCATCAGGACCACGAGTCGGTAGGAGAGGGTGGGTTGCCGGAAGTGAAACGGGACTGCAACGACGAGAGCGAGAAAGAAAGGGAGAAACGAAGAGATAGTGGGTGGAGGGGGGGGGGGGCACAGGGAAACAGGGTAGACCGGAAAGCGAGATGGGAACGAGCGCGAGTGCGCGAGAGAAATTGAGAGAGCAAGAGAGGAGGAAGGGTGGATGGGGGGGTACATTGCGAGGGGGCATGATTAGCATTACACTCTGAGCCTCGATGATCAATAGTGGAAACGTCGCTCCCTTCATTCTCATTCTCTCGCTGTGTTAGCCTTATCTCCCTCCCTCTGGGCAAGCGAGCAAACCAGAAGCAAAAGCAGGCGCATACATCCCCGGTCCGGATCCATCCTTGCGCGTCACCATCCTCTCCCAACCCCGGGCCACCGCGGCTCTCTTCGTCTCGCCTCTCGTTGTATCCACCAGGGACCCTAGCTCTTTCTCCCTCTTTTTTGTCTCCCGGCATTGGATATGCGCGAATGTCTCATCCCTCTCTACTTTTCTCATGCTTTCTGCACTACAGCGTCTCCTTCCTATCACTTCCAGTCACTGTATAGTTTCTATTCGGCTGGCTGTATCTGCGCTTGCAAAATCCCTCGTATCACCTATCCTTAACGCCGCTTTTTGCTACTCTCACTTTCTCTGTTTCTCTCTCGCTCTCTCTCTCTCTTTTCATTCTCCAGTTTCAGTCGCTTTAACTGCGTAACTTTGGGGTTCCTGTCTCGCGATCGTTCGCTTGAGGTTTGCCTGAAATTTGATCACTTTTCATTCCTCGAAGTTTTCTGATACACTCGACCCAGCTGTCACACTTGAACCGTCGCAATTTAGGAGGTGGCAGTGCGAGGGGTTCGATCCGTTGAATCGTTGCAGCTTTTTAACTGTGAACTGGATTGGACTATCCATGGTGTCTATCGAGTTCAAAGAGAAAATCTTTACTTGAGAGTCGTTGGATCTTCGATACAAATTAGTAACTGGTCAAACACTGGGTACCGTTTTGATAGAGAGATCTAGGGACCGATCAATCATTGGAGGCACTGAGGGTGAGGCAAGAGCGAGAAAGACCCTGCGCTCTTATAACATTGACAGCGGTGGTGTCTCTAGTAGGCAATTCGCCACGGTATTTATTGCCAACACTTCGAGGGTAAACGCGAAGAAGAAAAAAAGTGCGGAACCAGCGAAATTATGTGCAAGACATTTATACGTGTCCTACAGAGCTGCTCACCTCGAGTGTATGGGTCTGCCTTTGGGGCAGAGCCGAAAGAGTGTACCAGATTGGCGGAGGGGAATACGCGCACGTTTTCTTGGATGTATTGGCGGAAGGAAGGGCGGACACGAAGAGTCAGAGCGAGAGGTTCACAATGGAGTGAGAGGTGATCTCTGATTTCCTCTACGTCCTACGAAAGCAATGACGATGTTCCCGTCTCCACCCAGAAGAAGAACATCAACGCGAGTAGCGCTCGACCGATGAGCTCGAAAACTATAGAGTTAGTCGCACGTTACATTCTAGAAAAATTACTAACCAGCAGTTGATACCTTCGTTCTCTATTGGAGACAAAGACGAACGTACGCTGATCCTCTAAGCGTACGAAGCAAGTAGTTTGCGTACGCGGTTCATTCCCGCCGAACGCAGTTAGCGATCAGTCCCACCTTGAATTCGGATGTCACTAAAAAATCGGGTCTAGACATGGGACTTTCCCCTGGGTAAAAACTGACACGATGTGGGCAACGCAGAAAAGTTTGAAATGATTACGGGCAGCCATGGTACCGTACGTGGACGTTACGGAATCAACGTAGATTCCATGATCCTCGTTTATATGAGAAATAACTTGGACCGTTTTCAGTTCGTCGAAGGAAGGTCCATCCGTGAAGGACAATTCGGTCCAAGTTTTCTTTTCCAGATGTAGAGTCCTTTTCCATCAGTCGGTGGAAAGTTTATTCAGGACGCTGATGGAAAAGCTACGGTAATTCAGAACGTAGCGGGTAGGACAGGGCGTTCCAGCAGACCCGAACGGATATAAGGCTGCGAGAAAGAAAACAAAGAGACTATTTATTATTCTATTAACGGATCCCGGTGCTGGTGGAAGTGTACGGACTGTAGGCATTGGGGAATGCTCTTTTGGACGTGGACAGACGTCGGTGATCGTAGGTTGGCAAAAACAGGATGAAACTAAACCTACCGCCTCGATTCTCCCCCCGCGGGCTTTTCTTTGCACTGCACCTGCCGGGTACCTTTTTCTCTTGCTCGCCGGAGCTCGAGGAGCCGACGCGAAACGTAAGAGAAAGAAAGGGCGGGGTAAAGGATCTCTCGGGCCGATAACAGAATAGGAAGAGGAACGGAGAGATGGAACGCCAGCGAGCGGAGACAGTTTGTTGACTTTGGCTAAATATTGGATGGCAACGGCAAATATTCACTTGAACTATGTCGAAGCTATGCGGACGGGTGTTAGAACGTTGGAGAACCATCTCTCTCCATCTCTTTCTCTCTCTCTCTCTCTCTTCACATCTCCGCACCTTTCTACTCATCCAACCATGCTCCTTCTCTCCGTACATGTCTTGCGGTATTCATTTCTATCCCCGACGAATTCCCAACTGCGAAGCAATCCCCGCGACCTGTCGGTTGGACGACCGTCAAACGAGCTTGTCTACTTAATTGTAATAGTGTTGCGATATGGTGGCGAGCGAGCGCGTCCATAACACGAAGAGGCTATGAGAGGGAGAATTGTGGACTCAGCAACTTCGGATTATACGTGGTACCTCTCCGGGGCTGTATCCTATCGATAGTGAACACATTCAACGGAGAATTGCGATTTATTTCTAACTGGACTCTGGGAGATATGAAAATGATTTTGGAGAAGTAGTGCGTCATGGGCTTTTAATGTTACTTGTAATAATTCATCAATCTCGATATTACATTCTACTCTTATAGCTTTCCTATAAAAGCCTGCTCATTATCCTTGACGATAATTGTCCTATGGCGAATGGAAAGTTCGAAGTGTCGAATAATTCAGTGGATAATTAATAGGGAGCAGGAGGACGGTCAGAGATTACTCCGCTCAGCTGTATCGTGTTCTCTCTGTCTCCCTCTTGCCCTCTCTGATCAAACCTTCCGCAAGATTTTCCATTTTTTTTTCACCCGATCTTTTCTCGCTTCATTTGACGGGTTCGATGAAATAGCTTCTGCGATTCCTTGGATTCAAAGTCCTATCCGTTATCTCCGTACTTTCGTCGGGTTTCTTAAAGTGTCGATCGTCGGGGCTTGCCTTAATGGCCAGGAGAGGAAAGAGAGAGAGAGAAAACGGCCCAAGTCCAGCCAAATAATCTCGCTCACTTTCTTCATTTTGTTTCGACGTTTCCTTCTTCGTCTTCTTATGCTGCGGGCTTAATTACTGTCTGACTTGGCGAAGTTATAATGGCCAACAAGGGGCACTCTGTCGGTTCACTTTCTTCTTCTCTTTCTCTCGGCATCGTGGGATCCGAGATTTCTACTCGCTTTCCCAGCTAACCGTGAACCAGGGGAAAGAAAAATCGGCGGAATATTCGGTGAGGGAGCGAGAAACTACCATCACCCGAATCACCCACTCAATCGTCCGGTCACGAAGAAAAGAGCGAGGAAAAAAATTAACACGAAATTTTCCTCTTTCGAGTGAGGACCGTATAATTGCTTGTACTTTGGCTACTTGATGGAACATTTTTTTTCTGCAAATCTACCCCCTGAAGTGCTCACGGAACTCATGCGTTTCATTACCGCTGAGATATTTTTAGTTAAGTTCCGGCAGTTTTGCTACATCAATTTGTACGTAGTCAAGTTAGTCGCGAGGTCAATCTGCGGAGAGATAGATCCAATTGTCGCATCATCATCAATTACAGATGGCCATAACTCTATCCGGACCGAATACAACCATCCATATTTTTCAATAAAAAAAATGCAAATTGACGCGCGATGCCTCGTTTTTTCTTACCCGAACGAATTCTTCACTCACGCGTGTGTAACTGACCGCGGTAAATCGCGGACCACGCAATATCAAAGATACAGAGGGTGCGTGCACTTCCCCACTGCGCACGGTTACCCCAACGGACTCTAGAGTTAGAAAACACAAAAATATCGAACAACCGACACGCTGCTATGGCAATCGAGGGTTTTCGGGAATAGTTGGGTGTGAATAGTAGATCGTAGAATGGCTATAAGTAGGCTGCCTACGTCGATGAACAGATTTGTCCTTCAAGAAGAAAGGCCCGTTTTATTCTCGTCACCGCTGGTGGTTCTCTTTTTTCTATCCTTTTTTTTATTGTTGATGGTACGTTACAGTTGGTTCGCGATAACGTATATCACGACACGTCTCCCTGGCGACGTTTTTTCTCTCGTGGCAACTCGGAATATCGAGAGACCGAAGAAGAGAGAGAAGGAGGAGAGCGGGTGTGCGGGTATAATGGTTATACCAAGGACGATATGTGGGAAAAAGCTAAGAGAGCAACATACATCGAAGTAGGTTGGAAAGAGGACGGTGGTTGGACCGGGGGGTGAATGGGGAGGTTGAATCCGTCGTGCCTAAACAATATCTTGCGGCAATGTTAGGAGCGTCTATTGGGCCATTACCGAAGGTTGCTCTCGCTGACCATTTGGCTTGGACAGTGCTACGTCAGCAGTCTGCAACCTCGAGACTACCATTCTCTTTTCCGCCCCTTCCACGTTTCTACTACCCTCCTGCACCCCCCAATCTTTTCTCTTCGCTTTCTCTCTTTTCACGTACGCGCACCATCACCAGGCAAACGCGGACCGTACCCTCTTCGTCGCCGAGGACAACGACAACGACGACCCCAAAGCCCACAACCGGACTTGCCGCGAGGTCTCAACCCTCCTCCGCGCTATTACTTTCTCCGCTTCTACGTATACGTATCGTCGAACCTTTCAACCCTCGCCCCGATCCTCCCTTCGTCCTATCTCTCTCGTTTTCCCTTCTTCCTCCTCTCTTGTCTCCACCCCGCCGATTTATCAGACGCTGCGATACTTCGACCTGAGCTAAAACTTCGAAACAATATATATTTCTCTTCAATGACTCAATGTAGAGTGCAAATGGGGGAAAGTGGGGTAACTTACGGATACGCGGTAATTATGGACATTAATGCTCCTAGCTAACTGAGATCTACCTGATTTTGAATTTCGATAGTTTTCAAGACGGAACCCGTACATAAAAAATGGCCAGGCTTGCCTCGTCCGATTTGACCAACCGGGCCCTTTTATCTGCAGACTAGGAATATTGAATATTAATTATTAATCACATTTCTCGAATATGCAATCCTGACGATCGTCATTTTGCGTCATAAACATATCAATAATTGGATGTAATAATATCATTACATTTATTCTAATTATATCCTCCGTTTTATCATCGAAGAATCGTGGCAGGACAATTGCCGAGCGCTGAGCGTGGGCGCGTGTGTGTTTATGTACGTGTAGATTCGTTACGAACGCTGCGTGGAGAAAAGACGGGCGTAGTTTCGTTGCAACGATAACACACACGTATATGCACGTGTGTCAACCGATACTCACATAGATATAAGTATGAATCCAATGTTAATCCAACGCCATTATTCAAGTTAGGCAAAAACCTTTTCCAAGCACACCCATTGAATCTCTGTAGCATGTAAGAAGCTCACCCTACGACCTTTCGAAATTTCGTAACTTTTGAGATTCCGGAAAAGTGGCCGGGGTAGTCGAACTTTTTTTTTCCGTTTTGAAAGTATTAAAAGAGTCTATTAAATCGAAAATTTTTAGCTGATTACGAATAGCAACGAATTTTCGTCGAAACCACCGCACACAGCAAGAAAATCGTGTTTTTAGTAGTTTATTACGATTTCTGCATGGACATTTTGGGTTTTGGGGGAAATAAATGGTAGATTCGCACTCAGGGGATCAAGTTACATCGTAATGAACCATTAAAAAAAATATTAAAAATCCAAAATTTTTTTTTATTTTTGGGCAAAATAAGTTTTTTCACTAAATCATCGATAACTTTTTTCCCCTTGGGATTTGGCACTCCACTTTGCGCTCGATCTCTTCGTTATGATTTTCTCTTCAAAGTGCTTTTTCAATCATTAAAATCCAATGATTTTTCGATTTTTGGCAGAGTTTTAAAGTTCGACCATCGATTTTTGCAAATTTTTCCATACATACCCCTTTGCTTCTTTTTTTGCGATTTTTCAAATGGACTTTCCGGGAAAACTATAAAAGATATCAATACGAATCCAACGCCATTATTTAAGTTAGGCAAAAACCTTCTCCAAGCACAACTATTGAATCTCCACAGCATATAAGGAGCTCACTCTACGACCTTTCGAAATTTCGGGATTTTCAAGATTCCGGAAAAGTGGCCAAGGGAAGTCGAAATTTTTTTTTTCTTTTTTAAACTCTTAAAAAAAGTCCATTTAATCGGAAATTTTCTGCTGATTATGAAAATACCCGAGTTTTTGCCGAAAGTGCAAAATTAGACTGGAAAAATGCAAAAAACTTTTCAAGAATTTTTGGACATTTGGACATTTTTGTACATTTTTTGGACATTTTTCCCTATTGCAGCTTACGGTAGCTATCGTAGCGACGGAGGTTACGAATTAGCGCAGTGAACAATTAAAAAAATACAGAAATTGATTCTTCGGAAGGATGCAAGCGCAGTCGGTAAGAACGGAGAATGCGAGCCGCTGCGCCGCCAGTGAGAAAATCGTTTAACTGAATTTTCTTGATGTTCGATAAGATTTTCAGCTCTGACGATAGATTTTTATCACATTTATGTGAAAAATGTCGAAAACCAATTTTTCTGCCATTTCTTCATCAAAATATATGAAACAATCCTCGAAATGTGTACTTTTCTTCGCTTCAGACGTTTATGCTCGGGAAATTTGTGAAAGTGCAATACGATGGATCGTAGCTCGCAATTTCTCCCATGGTAACCACAATCTGCACAATTTGTTTCAAAATTTTGGTAAATGCCGAGTATGTTCCTCTTAGAGCAAGTGTCCCGCATACAGGAAATAAATTTCATCTCAAGCGGTTGAACAGTATGGGAGAAATTGGATTTTAAAATTTCGATGTGGTTAGGAACGTGTTCGTCATTCCTTTAATTTCCTCGTATGTTCCTGATTGTTTCCCTAATTATTTCCCTTCTTTCCTAATTTCTGAATTTCCCTGATTATTTACAGGTTGTTCCTCGGCCCATATCTGATCAGGTTGCAAGAAAAAGAACGTAGGATCAATCGGCCTAGTCTTAGACACGTTGCATCGCAGGCAAACGCAGATCAGGAGCAGTGCTTTTTTCCGCCCCGAATTTCCACGCAGGAACGCTCCTCAACAAACTTCTTTTCGTGGTAAGTTTTGATAAACGTTTTCACATAATTTCTCATAATTTATTGTTTCATGAAAATGGCGATCATAATCAATTGGCTTTTATCGTTGATTACGAAGTATTTCGTTGCTGTTGAAAAACAGAATTGTCGAATCATCCCGTTGGATATCCGTTTGGTAATACGACGACGGAAATTTATTATGGTGGTGGATGGTTAGCAGGAAATTGCATTTTATACACTGCGCAAGGAAACTTTTTTACAGTTGATGCGCGATCACGATGTTCAAGGGTTCTACCGAACCTCTTTATTTTTACCATCGCCATAAACATACACATGGCTACATTTGCCGATACCACGGTTGTAGTGGTACACGCGTCTCCGGGAACCTTTGAGATGGGCGAAACTTTCGAGATTCCCGAGGCAAGATAGTCGTCGCGAGGAATGATATATGAGCGTCGATAAAGCCGAGACATTGGGAGCGGGAAAGAGAGAAAAAAAGAGAATCGGCGGGCAGGGGGGGGGGGAGAAGAAGCCCGGTTCTTCCCGCTGGTATTCCTCCCCCGAAGCCTGAGATCGATTTCTTTCGTCAATGTGCGGTTTATCGTACTCAGCCGATCGTATGACCAGACCGCACCGATTCGTTCGCCCTTCTCTCTCCCATCACTTTCCTTCGCCCTTTCCTCATTTTCGACACATCAAAGAAGCCAATCACGCGATCCCGAAAAAGAGCGAAAGAAAAGAAAAAAAAAACTGTAAACGCCGTCCGATCCCCGTTCAATCCGATCGACTAGACGGATTAAACTATTCTCATAATCCCAATTGAAAATCTTTTAATGCGATAGATTCGACGATAAAGTCCGCGCGGTCGACGATCGATAACTGGAGGTTTCCAAACATGGTTGGCCTAAGCCAAATGTTGCTAAGAGATTCCGTTTTTTTTTTGCTTTTATTGCTTTCGATATGTGTGTAATTAATGTTACACGCGTAATAAAAATACTCGCAAGTTTCGATTCCCAAATAATAGGAAACGTTCAATATTCTGAATAAGGTATCGCTGAATGAACCGTCTGTGAAAGAGGTTGTCCGAAATGGGGGAATCATCGATTATGAGCTTGGGTCGTATCGTACATTTTTAGTGTTACAAGTAGATTTTTTAATAGTAAAGTAGCTTTTAGAAATGTCACTATTACATTTTCAACGATTATTGATATTAAATTTGTGATATTAGCATGCGCTTTACTAAGGCTTTGTCAGTGAGGGCACAGCTATTCAGACTGCACGAAAAATCTCTCAATTCTTTAGATTAAATATATTATTTAGTGGACAAAATTACTTTTACTGAATAGTTCGGTGAATGGTTGTAAACTGGTTTATTTTAGAATTATTCACTAAAAATTATAATAATTAAAGATTTATAATTATTTCATCAAGAACAACCCTTCAAATCTTTCCCCGATTTGTAAATATCCAACCATCAATACTTTTAAAAAATGTGACGTTATTGAAGGTTACCGAATCCACGTATTCCAAAAAGTGGAGGGCTCGCGATTATAAATCGTCTCCGTTCCAAGGGATGAAACGATATTTTTATTCGTAAATTGTAATTGTCTCCGTCTACCGTACAGCGCGAGTATACCAATTCAGGGACGAGAGTTCGAGTAAAATGTGTGGGTATGTATACAGCCCTTGAGTTTCTCCCTAGGCCCTTCTTTCCTCTCCAACGAGCGAAACATTGCGCGAAATAACGTTAAATATTTACTTTCGAAACGATTGTTCCCCGTCGGTATTCTCCTCGCGCCCAGTTAGCCCAGCGGCACGACGATAAACATCATTATATAATGTCGATAAGCCCCCGCTAACGTACACCGGGTATACGAGCCGCGAAGAGCTTGGGAAAAGCAAAAGTGGATCTATCCGAATATACATAGTGATACGCAATGAGACTTGATCGTGATTCGGTCCGGATGAACTTATGCTTGGGCACGTACACGTGCGAGCCTGTCAATGCGCGAAGGTTGAAACAGAGTGGCTGGTTTATCCATCCGTCGACCGATTTGGAAAGATGGAACGATTTGGATACGTGAAACCCATATTCCTTTGACCACCAATTCGCATCCGGTCAGTCGGGGTAATTGGGCACAGTGGGCAAGTGTGCGCGCACCTGTTTTAGCTCGAAACGAGTCTGGGGTGGTTGGTGGCTTAACACTTCGAGTGCACACTTTCGTCGCAACCGATAAGTGCATACTGGGCCAATTTGACCCATGTCGTTTTTCTAATTGTTTCATTTTGGTAAATATGCACTGTTTGTTGTTTTTTGTAGAGATGTTTCTTGTAGTCAATGATCCATATTTTATGAACATAAATTTATTTTTTGACAAAAACGAAAATTAAGTACCAAAACATTCGCTCAAAGAGGGCCATGCGTTGAAAAACACATACTTATCCACGAAAAACGTAATGGCTCAAAAAGACCCAGTTTGCATTTCAACGGTTAATCGAGCAAGATACCCTTGAGTGGAGCATTAGTTTGGATAATGAAAAACGAACATAGACAATCCCAAAATAGTTTTCCGCGCTACGGCAAAAAGAGAGACTTCAAAGCTTAAACTGAGATTAAGGGGAGTTTGGTTTGTTTACGTCAGCAATTTATTTTATTAACTCATCGATCAATAAAAACTTTGAGGTTTTCACTGACGAATGTATCTACGTCATTGACGTTTCAATATCGCAGAATCTCTAAGCCTAAACCTGCTTTCATCTTTTTATAGTCTCAATAATATATCTGCTGTTGCTGATGGATACTAGCTGATTTCAACAATGAGCAAAGATTGTTTGCGAGTCATATTTGGCGGACGAGTATCGTCTGCGGAAAGTGTACACGCGCAAGTGGACTCGTGAGGCTCCTCGAGACCGCTCGAGTGTTCGTCCACTGCTCGAGTGAAAATAAAAACCGAGAGCGGGAGATAGAGACGAAGCACTTGACACTGTCTGAGTGTTGCGATAAATGATTAATAGATCCATTATGTATCGGTGGGCGTCCCTACGAGTGAATGAACTCGTTGTGGTCTGTAAAATAAAGAGACCGAGAGTCGACGGTATCTCGGTGTTCGACGAGGTAAGCCTGAAGATAGGACGAAGGATAGGACGAAGATCCAACGAGATTGGATCTCCATCCTTCATCTTGTTACAAAAAGAAAATTTTCACTTACTGTTGAAGACAGATGAATAACAAAGCGAGGCTAATTCGAACACGTCAGATGGGTTCGCTTACCTGAAAAAGAAAATTGCAAAAAAAATGGTCAGTTTGACTTTGCAGAAATCGATGGGCTGGTGAGTGATGTACTTTTCTCTTTGAAAATAGCGCTATTTTCGCCCGGAAACGAGACAAGAACCTGACAAGTATCAGACTTGACCGATCCTCTTCGAGTCCGATCTCACCCCAAGATGGAACGTCACGACAATCGATAAATAACGCTATAAAACAGTTTCTTTTGGATAATAGTGCGATTGGCTTCGTCCCGTTTGATCCATTGAGCGTTCAGGTTGCGATTAATGAAGGACAATCGGAGAGAGTTTATTCAGGGACCGTAAATCACCGTACGGTTAAATATAAATTCCATCGTCGATTCCCCAATCCCATTGTCGCATATTCAAGTAATTGCGAAGAAAACGGACAGGGAAGAAGAGTAAAAAAGTCGAGCT
This sequence comes from Ophioninae sp. A BG-2022a, assembly GCA_030523105.1. NCBI lineage: Eukaryota > Metazoa > Arthropoda > Insecta > Hymenoptera > Ichneumonidae > Ophioninae sp. A BG-2022a. The sequence goes on along the minus strand of JAPYZI010000163.1, from coordinate 156,521 downwards.
TTTTTGCGTTGTGCAGGTCTCGTAAAAAACGCTCTCCGTGGACGTCCATTTTTCGGCAGAACCTTCTTCCGAAACGTAAAATAATATTGCACGCGAAGAAACGTCCTTGACTTCCAAATGACCCCGTAAGCGCGCAGAGGGTATAACGGGGTTCAAGGATGGGTGACTATCCACCGAGACAATATCACATTTTATAGTTGTAATCGAGGATCATAATCGTGCAAGTTTGTACGTCTCTCGTTTTCCTTACGTGGTGGAAGACGCGAGAGAGAAAGGGAGCGAGCTATTCCGGAATGGCCCAGTCTCCAGACCCCATAAGACACCCTCCAAGAATGCCCCGGGTGGTGGTGGTGTCGCATAGGATTCCTTCATCCTTCCGCGCTCGCGCTTACTCTCGTATTCCCGTATACGACTACGGCCGCCTTATATTCCCCAAGAAAGCTTGGTTCTATCGGCGCGGCGTTACCGTGCTATGCACACGCTCGTATAACCGTGGCTAACAAGATTTTCGTATATGTAATTGGTCGAGTATTAAATTGCGTATTCGTAAGATTGTGGAGGGGTGCTGGTAGTAACGTGGCGAATGTGGTGGAACATGGAGTCTGAGTGAAGCTGCGATCGGGTAGTCGGGGGTGAAGATAGTCGAGGGTAGAAAATTAGTGGCACACGAGGGGAAGGAATGGCAGCATGGGTTCGATCGTTTAGTAACATCCTGGTGTGTCGTGACAGGCGAGTGGTCCGCCGTAGAATCGTGGAAGACGAAGCGATACCTAGGCCGATCGGGATGAGACGGCAAGCATCAAAGTTGGTGGCTCAGAACGTTGGGTTTGATAGTATTGTTGTATTTTATATAAGTTACGACGATAACTCTAGCAAGCCAAAATTGGCAGGGGTCGATCCATCGGCAGTCGTCTGAATGGTAGGTATGACGGATTAAGATGATAATCTAGTCAATAAAAACTGTAATGAGGGCTAGTTTTTTTCAAGGTCGATCACATTGAGATGGGAAGAGTAAAAACTGGTTTTTAATTGATAAAAGTTGACTTTTAACGTTGGTTAGGACGGATTTGCTTTGGAAAACTGGTTAATCAACAAGCCAATGAGGATTGGTCATTTTCGGAACTCGTTATAAGCTTTAGATATTGACGTTACTCGGGACGATTCAGTGTCGCGCGTCCTAATACGGTTCCGACCAGTTTCGAGCCAAGTGAGCCTTGGAAAAGGGATTCCCGCAGGGAAGACTCCCGGGCTCGGTTGGGCAAGAAGGTCACGGGGGGCCAAGCGACGAAGGACCAAACGTCGCAGTGCCGCGTAGAAGTAAGTACATAAGTGGTCCTTGGTCTTATCCAGCCAAGCAGCATGAACCGGTATAAGTCTTCGCTTCTCGCTTCTGAGTATACACACATATATACACCGGCAGGTTTGGAGACACCTACAGATTGTAGCATCCCCAATGGGCTTATAACAGCTTGAGCCAATCTTCCGGGAGGCGTCGCGGTCGACCAATAAACGCCAAAATCACTAAACCAACTACTCTCCGGCCCGATTCTCATTCTAGCCTCTTCCTACCTTCGCTCAGCCCTTGTATCGTTTCATCCGGCTTTTGGTTGGTGGAACGTTGCTCCGCTTACATCTCCAACCAACTCATTTTGCCTGACTCATTCCCGGTGTGTTCTACGCATTAACGAGGGAACGGTACTTCACTGTGGTCGGTAGGGCAGAACAGGATAGTGGATACCCGCGTATTTCCTAAACGACTCTTCAGAATTCAACGATATTTCACCAGGAAATGTCAAATTGATTGACGAACGGCTATCTTCTCATCAAATTTCTTCAATTAATGACAAAAAAGTGTACTGTATTACCATCCTCGAGCCTTGATGGAAACGATGAAAAATTTCAAAAATTGGCTAGCGTCACGACTCGGAAAGAAGAGCCGCGTAGCGATAATCAAAACACACAATTTGCCACCTTGATCGTTTAATTCCATGGCGTATTTCAATAAATCCGTGGGGTTTAGTTCCTGCGAATTCCGGTGAGGCGCTCATCTCCTAACCGTTCCGTGTGCATGTATGTACGTGTACGTACTTGCACTCGGGGCCCGTCGAGAACCCCAGGAGACGAACGATGATGCGTGTCGCGCGGTAGGTAGCGGTAGCTCGTGTCGATTCTGCCTTACCGACTCGGGTCGGGATTGCCCCGAAATTTCGCTTCGAGTATCGTTACCGTTTAATTAAGTCGAGCGCGTCGCAGTGAAGCGCCGAGTTGGGTACGGATGATGATACAATTTCGAAACGAGTTAGGATTGAAACATCCGCATTCCCGTTGATTCGATCGGGTATCCTCATTTTAGCCTGACGTCTTCTGACGAAACATTGGGTTCGGATATTCTCACTGGAACGAAGAACGGATCGCCGGAGCACTCGCTTTCCTCGCTGTACCGTTTATTGTTATACGTATGGATAAGGACAGCTGCATTAATTCAAGATCATTCGAGGAACGGAGGATCGCATTGAGCGAAGCGAAGGATATTTCTGCGTCGGAACAACGTGCATCTCTAACGTATTTGCGATCTTACGAAAGCTTGGAGTTTCTTGGCATATGCGATGTGTGTTCATGGGCAGAGGAGTCTTTTCGTGGGTACGTATGTAGTCGGGAGGAAAACTTTTCGCGCCCCAACACGGACGTGTCATTCCTGTTTTTCTTTGGGATCACACATTTCGCTCGGTCTTCTCTCCAGTGTACACTCAGTCTCGTTGATGGAACGAAACGCTTATTGCTATCGATAACAATATCACTTCGGATATTTCACGAGCTATGTACGTGAAAACACGCTTTCGTTCTCTTACGTTTACACACGTATATACAAATACACATTCGTACACATCGATTCTCCTAATCCTGACGAATCGTTGCAAAACAAAATTCGTACGCTTGTTTCATCGGTTTGAGAGAACAGAGATGTTGTTCCGGCGTGATGAGCCATGAGGTTAGAACCCTCAAACGAACGTTGCTAAAACTTTTCTCCCGAGACGTAAAGAGTTGGTGAGGGACGCGAGCGATGTAGCCAGAGATCGTACCAACGACATACCGAGCATGACAAATAAAGCTTCCTATTAGCGTAACAAGTACAGAACAAAAAGTTTTCTGCGCTTCGGTGGATATGAGAAATCGTCGGTGGGGATCATCCCAAATGTCTTGTTTATGCCGGTTCTTCTACCATCTCTGAGACGGTGGAAGACAACGGATAGGATGTCCCGGACACGGCATCTCGTTTACTACGTTGTTTATTAATTCCAAATGGAGGCCTCATTCCAAATGTAGAAACGGTCCGTGACGACCGGGAAATAACGTTTCATCGTTAAACTTTCGTGGTCCCAATGACCCCGTCAATTTTCAAACCAATTTTCAAACCGAAATTCTATATCTTTTTTTACAAGATATAGAATTTTCTAAAATTTGAATCCGATACTTCTTAAACTCAGTTCTGTCGGGAAAAAAATAGCAGCCTTGTGCACGCTCCAAAAAGGTGATTACTCTGACGTGTCAACGGGGTTGATTTTATAGAGGATAGAGAATATTCCAGACTCAAAGTAGATGATGACACAAGTCCCATTTAAAGCTGGTAACTATTATGTATTTGGGCCCAAAGTTGATCATCGGGTCGATATTATCCACGGTGACTGGAAAGAGTTGAATGCACGTTGAAGCAAGCCCTAATTGATAACAAACTTTCGCTCTTGAAAAAGTCCGTTTCTCCATCTTTCTCAACGCGAAGGACACGAACGTTTGTACACTGAAATTACATATTTACCACGAAGCGGTTCAAAGGATACGTGCTTGGGTGTACGTAGCGTTCCTAGCATTCTCGTTGGTTGCTAAGCTCTCTTAATCGCCGACTCTCCTTTACCCTCTTTTGACTCCTTTCCCCTCATTCGTTTTCGGTCATGCATCTCCCATCGGAGACCCGGTTTTCCAGAGCGTTAACGCACATCATTGAACGAGATGTTTGTTTCCCCTTTCAGAGGGACTTTTGGAGGGCACCGAGCAAGTCGTAGGATGGCCAGGGTCAGGGGGTGGGCAACGATTTCGGTAAGGGTGGTTTTCGAGTTAATGGCGGCCATAGGGTGAGCGGTTCGATGTACCAACTACGAGGATCCTGGTGTACCGTTACAACGTTACGCGAACGGGCCAAGTAAGCTTTTGCGAAACACGAACGAGAGACAGAGAACGCGAAGCGTATACCCCCCGGGCGAAACCGTGGCGCGTGCCTTGTTTAACTAGCCTTTTAATTAGAAACGCTAAAAAATTTACCTCACGAAATACATCCGGTCTCCTCAAAATTGTGTGGTCCAGGCACCGCGCAACGATGTACTCCCTGCGAACTCCCTCCTTTTGTGTTCCTCGCCCATTGTAACCCATGAGGGTTTCAAATTTACCACCTACCCAGAGAAGGATAGACCGAGCTCTTTCTCCGCCAGAGCCAGGGAGAGAAAAGCTTCAGTCTGCATAAAAATACTGCAACTCTCTTGATACCAGCGGGGGTTAACAAAAATACCCCCCCCCCTCCCCTCTCTTCTCCGCCATATAGTCGTACAGTAAACAAAGTTCGTACAGTAAACAAAGAAAATATTTGCAACGGTAATATATTCATTTTTCAATTGCAGTAGAGCGTCAATTGTCCGAATCGATCAGGGCTACCTTTTGGATAATCAAAAGCTCGAATAACCGAACAGCAATATTCCACGGGCGAAAAAATTGATTCATTCAATCGGTGATATTTTCAACATGATAAAACATTTATATTTAAAAATCCAATGGAACATGAATAATAACGTTAATAAAAAAAGTATATTTTTAGTGAATTCCTAATAATCATTGTATCATTTAATGATTCGGAACGAAGATAAATATTTAGTTGAAAATAATTCAACGTTTATGAATTCTCGAATATTTATCCATTTATTTTTCCATTTATTTTTCTTTTGTAATGAGTTTAGAAGATAAAGGTGCATTGACAAACGGGCTGCCTTTTGTATTCATCTATTGTTTGCGAAATTGCGAACAGAATATCTTGAAAACTGTTTCTAGTCGCCAAAAATTTTTTTGTGGGTTTTCGTAGAATATTAGAGGGACGGATTGTACAAAATTTCAGCTCGATTGGGGATGGGGTTGGTTTCGAACTTGAATCTTATTTTATACAGCCCTCTATGAAAAATTTTAAACACGCGTGCTTAATTTTCGTGATACGACGAAGAGTTCACGTTTCTCCGAGTCAAAGGCGCAATGTTGAATTTATTCAAGCTCGGCCGAAACTTGCACCCTAAATAAAAAGGGTTGTCACTTGACGGAGCCGGCAAATTCGGAGAAGACGGTGGTGCGCAGCGGTAGTTGGGATTGTACTTTCATGCCGAAACCCCCCTCGATGCCTCTAGCTTGCTAGGATCGAGGATTCTCATCTGTTCCAGGCAGCGTACTTTTTCCCTCGCCCCAAGCACATTTCGCGCCAACTTTTCACCGCGACTTAAACTTTGACAGTCGGGGCCAAAAATATCGGGGTATTATTAAATATGATTACTCGCGTGTGTACGTGTACGTGAGAAAAGCCTGAGAAACTTTTTCAATTTTTTCAAACGCTAACCCATATCGATTTATTTTATTCGGCTGATCGCGCAACGTATAAATAAAATTAAGGAAAAAATATATATACGAAATTGACCGATCAAAGCTTGTACATGGATATCGGTATATTTGAGCGTGTTATTTCTATGGGATCATTTTTAATATATGCTTTTTACGATTATTTATTTTAAACAATATTACTGGATCGTAACAATATTGATACACGGGTTGTATTAATCGTTTCATCGCTATCGATCGATTGCGCACGTTCCGAACATGTTCTTCGCGAATTTCGACGAAATAAAAAATTCAATCGATCAAGTATCAAAACGCAAGAAGCTTATTGATGACGGGATTAAAAAATGATCAACAATTACTGAACAAGTCAATTACAAGCAAATGCTGTTCATTTCCTCCAATAAAATCTCTTAAACATTGTTGCGACATAAATGATTACTTTTTGTACTTGAAAAATCAAAAATTTCAAGGACTTCCAACTTTGAGGACGGTCGAAGCAGTTTTTTCAAAGAAACCGAGTTTCTTTGTACATTTACGTATATAGGTACGGATGAAACTTAGAATAATACGTAGGTTGGGTCAGGGGCTGTAAGATGGAAAGCTGAAGGAGTGCCGTAGGGATTCTCTTAAAAAAAGAAAAAAACCGGGGTAAGTGAAAAAGAACGATGGTAGTCGAGTCGAGTCGTTGGAGCCGGGGCCCCACAGCTTTCAAACTTTGATACGATAAAGACGAAACGAATTAATCTTCATCCATCGGGTAAGAGCGCGGATACAGCCGTGTGGGCTATGCCCACGCGTCCGTCTTCGTGGTCGTTTCTGGAGATCACGATGACGCGACGGAGAATTTTTCTCTCCGTCCTTTTCTTTTTTTTTTTTCGAAGGGTTGAAAACTCCAACCGTGTCGTTTCGCCGCTTGGGAAGCGAGGAAGTAGAGAAGGGAGATGAATGGAATGAGAGGATCCGAAGATTTACAGGGACTGCTGAAGGGAGAGAGAAAATTCCAAGGTGACTACGGCCATTAGGCAGAGGGTTGAAAGTTGACGTCAATTAGAAAAGGAAAAAGGATTTAAAAAAACTAAGAAGGAAACGTGACGTGACCCCGACGTGAAAAATCCGATCAGGAGAAATTATTCGCTCGGTATTCCAGGGTCATTAAAACGTTTAATGAAATATTTATGTATCAATACGTAAAATTGTAATTATGATTTTCAATAAATTATCAAATTTTCTTGATTGTTGCGAGAAAAAATTGTTCCGTCGTAATCACCGTAATTTAAAGCCCGTCACACTATTTCCCGTGGCAAAAAAATTTCTTTTCGTATCCATCTATTTTCAGTCTTCATCAAATAACAAAGAAATACTTTGATTATTCGAATCGACTCTTTATTAAGACACGTCTAAATTGCTGCGGTAAATCGCCACCCATTCTCGGTCTGTTCCGGCTTGATTGTATATTCTTTTTAATTTTCCGATATCTCAAGAAGGTCACGTACAAACATTCAGTCGACGGTGCCAATAGTTCAAAATATATGGGCAAGCAATCGGACATACGCGACCGCAGTTACATGACAGAAAAAACGTCGCGCACGAAATTTTTTCAGTGATTGATGCGACAACTGTTGGAGTCGTCAGCCGTAGGCATATACTACGCCAACAAGAGGGGGAAACGAATTCGGAACGCACGAACTTCGGGGAGGAACGGGTTGAAAGCGGAACTCGCAGTTTCTGATCGAAGGGACAGAGGGTGAAAAGAGTGGGGGAGGGGGCCTGCGCAAGCCTCAGAAATCCGGTAATTCGAATTTGGAGATAGTCAAGTGGGGAAGGGAAGTGGGAAAGGAAAAGCCGTGGAAGGCGGAATCCTGATGATATATCTATACAGACTTAGCTTGAGACTGGACGAGGGGTTTTGGTCCATTGTACGTAGAACGTACGAGTTGCACGGTCAGCAGCGGTCAACCGATCGTTTTTTAATCCCATTGTGAACACGGCTTAATCGAGAAGCCATTATCACGATTTTCAAGCGCGACGTTTCGCCCACGCATTCCTGTGGCTCCGGGGATGCCTACGAATCGTCAGAAAAAGGATCCTAGCGATAACCCAAACTTTGACCATGAAATTGGGATTCAATGGTAATATAAACTTTTGCTTTTTGCATATTAAATTTTTCATCCATAAAACCGTATTACAAAACATAGAAAATGATTAAGTTATCAGACAATATTGATTTTTATACGGAAACATTTAATTTTCGATTCAGTTCCCATCGTTTCAGTCTCATATTCATGAATTCTCATATTGATGATGTCGATGTTGGAGACAGGCATGTAAACACCATTAAATGTACCAGTTATCGATACATCGAAAACTGCCTATCTATTGTTGAATCGTCAATCATCCAATAGGATGAAATGAATACCACCTTACAGGCCCGACACCAGTGTAATGAAATTACATGCATTGTTTCGTTTAAATTGGATCGATACCGTTATTTTATCTTCTCTTATAAACTAAAAACTGATCCATTCCCTAAAAAGTCATAACAGTAAATTATTAACACAAAAAATAAGCTTTCGTTTAAGTACATTCTTAGCTATATCTTATCCCGAGTTTCCCTACTATTAATTCAGACTGGATTTCCCTCCCCTTCGTCTCCCCCTCCCTCGGAGAAGAGTGAAAAACCTCTGCTGCAAATCATCTAGAGAGCGATAAAAAAAATGTCTCCAGCTGGAAGAACGTTCCAGTCGGAGCGAGAGAAAAGTCGGAACGATGGTCGAGAAGGTTTCGAAAATTTCCATTATATAGGCGTGCGCGTGAATAGGCGGGCAGACAGCCGGAGGAGCAGAGAGAAAAGGTGGACTCAGGGAGTAGCGGTCTGCAATCTCGTTCGTGAGCATTAAATGCCTCAATCTTCCGGTCACGGGTAGGGTCCCGGTGGACCATTGCTAAGGGTTTTGTCCCTCTTTCTCTCTGTCTCTCTCTCTCTCTATCACTGTACTTCTGTCCACTTCTACGCGTGGTTCTGCTGATCGGATAGTATTTAGCAATAAAGTTTGATTTCCCGACAGCTTTCGCAGCTCTTGCTGCCGAATGACGTGCCCCTGGGGCGGGCGGGAGCCACGGGTTTGGCAGATGAAAGAAATCACTGATTTCGTCGGGGTTGCGAAAATTACAGTCGACTGGGAACATCGAGCGACTGTTGGCAACCCCGCGGAATACCTCCCCGTTCCAACACTTTTCGAGTCGGTGTTCATGCTCCGTAGGAAAGAACGAAGTATTCTCGACCATTCGCAGCCTCACATGAGGCGCGGCTTCACCATAGACGGATGATTAGGACAGGGGAAAAGTAGTTGGGAATTGAATCGAGATTGAAAAAAAAAACAAACGTGGGTCAACCACAATTCTATCGTACGGAGGACTTTGTTGTTATATGCAATGATTCGTATTGGGATTGTTATTCTTTATGGCTCTTTTTGATTAGGGTGTTGAGGTATTGCTGGATGGATATTGAAAAACGCAAAAATTCTTGAAAATCTAAGGAATTAGAGTTCTCAGTGAAACGAGAACGAAAAAGAAATGAAGAATTATTTTGTACAGTTTTAAACCGAATGTACCTTTTTTGTTTCTCTCAAAATAATTTTTTTGTGTATATTTGAAATATATATCGAAGTATATATACCTATCTAAACAGAGCATATTGTATAATATTTTGTATCGTAAAACTTCATAATTCTTTACAGCTTTAAATGTGTCGATATAAAAACGCGAAAGTAGTTTTTTTAATCGAAAGACGAAGTTTTCCTCTAAATCTCGGCACTTTCGTGAATGCGAACAGTAAAAAAAATTACAACTTTTCCTATTCTTTATTTCAGCCTTTTTCATGCTGCGGGAGTAGTTCGTTCGAAGAATAATAAATTTGTTTCTTTCAATAACAATAACTGCGTTGTTTTTTCAGTTTAACCAAAAACTGAGTCTTGTAAAAACAACGTAGAAATCCAACGTAAATTTCCAACGTTACGATAGAGAGACTCGTATCAAAGAAAAAACACTCAAATGCTGATTACTCCTTCCCTTCTACTTGGCTCAACGAAATAAATACTAAAATTGTTAAAATCATAAAATTTGTCGATCGGTACCTGCGAATTCTGACAAACAACAGGAAACGAGGGTTTGCTGAGAAGAGTCCTTCCTCAATCCCCTCCTCCCAATCCCTCCGCCAATCCACTCTTTTGTACATACCGGGTACGTAAACTTCTTGCGTCTCTTCCCCTGGAGGCAAGAGACGCATATACTGCACGTGTATAAACGAGATCCTGGAAGGAAAAACGGTTAGGAGGGAAGGATGGTTGGAGGATCGAAGGGGGTGAATAACTGTATTTACCCAATCGGAGATTCGTCGTGAATCGAGGAGACAGGGAATGAGAGAGCGAAACGGGGACAAGAGAAGGAGTTAGACAGGTATAGGAGGAGAATAACGACGAGACGAGCGAGCGGAGATCGACGGCATTTTCGTTCGCTCGCTCGCTCGCTCGCGAGAGACACGCCAAGCAGAAGGAAAAGTATGGAATATTTAGCGTTCAGTGAGCTATAAAAGCAATTATATGAGAGCCATTGTTTGGCGGGAGTGCGCCTCGCCGATACGGGAGGTGAACGTCGGCTTGGATAAAACGTGAACGACGACATTGCCTGCTGCCCTCTTCCCTGCTCTCGAAGAGACCGGAGGATGAAGAGGAGCCACGCAAGAGCAAAGAGTCGGTAGAGACGAGATGCTGGCCGATTGGCTGATTTTGGGACGGGCTGTTCGGGATTTTAAACGGGGAAGCTCTGAAAAAGTCGAAGCTCTCCTCAAACCCTATCGAGTATCAAGAAGTATCGGCGTACCGATAAATACGCCCGAGTTCAAATTTTCGACGTCCTTACGACTTGGAAAGAAGCGTCTTCCTCCACCGAGCCGAGATCAGTGCTAGCGGGTTATCGGGTACTCAACCGAAGCTGTAATATCTGGAATACCCGTGAGTCGAAGCCTCCAAATGGCAGACACTGGACTTTTCCATTGAAGGGAAGTCACTAAGTGCGAAACTAAATCGAAGGTGGGCCCACTTTGGACGATCCCGGAGGCCCTGCTGTATCTCTATTCGAGCTAACCCTTTCCATTTTTCCAGTTTCCAAAATATCGTATTTTTTAAAACAAAAATTATAACTCTTATTTATCAAAAAGATAGATTTTCAAATCAAACGTCAAATGAATAAGAATGAACAAGCAGGGATCAATAAATAAATTCGACAACAACAAACAAGTCTCGATTGGCTTTTTTGCCCGTATCGGACGTTCGAACTCCGATCGTTCCGACCATATCGCACCGGTTAACCCCTCTCTCCGAGCTACCCTCATTCTCAATTATTCTTTTCGCTACAGCGAAGCGTGAGGGTCTGCCCGTCATAAATCGCGATTCGGCAGACCCGAGTTTGGACCGCCCTGGAAGCCTCGGCTACGTTGGATAATTATTATTTAATACGTAATTAGGAATAACAAATTGGGCGTTCCGGGAGTGTCGGGCTCACGGAGACATCGTTAGTAACGAAGTCGAAGAGAGAAAAGAAAACGTTTATGCAAAGAGTGGGAAAATAAAAGACGGGACGTAGGCGGGGGTGATGTTGGATTCGTGTAAAAATCGAGCCAAAGGACTGGGGGGGGGGGAGGAGGGAGGGTGGCAAAATGCAGAGCTCGAAAAGAGGAGACGCCGAGGAGTGACAAGGAGGTGGATGAGGTTATGCGCACGGTTCTCCGGTAATCTTAAGGAGGCTTCCTCGAAGTTGGACGATATGGTAACGAGGCAAGCGCGAACTGCGAGTCCAAGCAGTTGCTGTGAGACTCTAATATAAATGTCCCAGCCGCGCCCTGGCAAGTACGGAACCAAGACATTCGCTAATTAAAAAACTTGAAAAATTAAAACACATTTTTCTCGTTCTTCGCCAGCGAGTGTTTCTATCCCTTCGGTCCCTTTTCCTTCGCAAAATATCCCCTTCCACCGCACCACCCACCCGCCTCTTCCAACCTCGTCGTTCGCCGTTTATCTCCGATGCTTGGCCCTTCACGACGTTTTGCCTCCTTCCTTAATTTTTGGTATCTGATCGGCCATCTGTTTCAAGCTATCCAGAGACAAGCTTCGTCCCGTGTGTTTCCCTTCGACATTCCGCACCTTCGCTTCCACTTACACCCTCTGCCCTTCCTGCCCACTTTTTTTTTTTGTTCCCTTCGTGTAAGCCGAACTCGCGACAGGGACGAAGCAGAGGGGTGAGAAAACGCCACGTGTTCCTACTCGACGGCGCATCCCACCTCACTCATCGCTTTCCTCGACGCAAAATTCATCCCCCGTCTTTTTCAGCTGCAGCTGCCTTTGGTACATCGTTTTCATCATCGCTCGTGTTTTATTCGATACTGCTCGGATATAAAGCGGCGTCGATACGCACCTCCGTATCACTCTGCAGATACCATCCTTCCGGATGTGTCACTTAAATCATCTTAATCCTCAAAGTGCAAGATTCATTTACGTATCACGGAGAAGAACTGCGCCTGCGCCGTTCGCATTCGTCATCCCTCGATCACGAGCCTTTGCACCCTGTTTTCACAAACGACTGATACTCGCTTAAGAAATAAAAGGGAGCCGATAGGAAAACCGGCGAAACTATTAATTAGAACGGTAACAAAAAAAGACAAAAACTAGTTTCTATTCTATATGGGTGTTCTCAATTTTCGTAATCGAAAAGATCTAATTGATACACAATAATATTAAGAGCATTTCGGATCATTATTATTAAACAGCAATTTTTATTTTTTTTAATGATCTAGATGATATTCAATAACTGTAAAGAAATTCAGAGTTATTATTATAGTTCTTAATAATTCTAAATTATTTTAAAGTTATTGAATATAGAATATTAAAAATCGGTGAGTAGAACAGAAATTATTTTGGGTCCTTGCTACAGCTGTATCTCATAATTATCCGGTATTACTCGAATTCCGTATTATTTTACGAAATTGCATAATGATCATAAATGTCCGATATGGAGTCGATGGAGTCGTTTTCGAGTCGGTGATTAATCGATTCTTTTGTATCTTGATAGTTAGGTGTGTATCGCGATAACGCAACGGGGATCATATCCGAATGACGCGAGGGAGTAATTCGAGTTGGAATGAGGTATAAGCCGAAGCTTGGAGGCTCGCGCGGATGGGTTGAGGCAATGTTCACCGAGGATTTCCAGGGTCGTTTCTCCTGCTATCGTTATCAAGGATTCAATAGCTTCCAACTTATTTATGTCCCTTTAAACGTGCGAGCTAATTAGATGACGTAAAGATTTTGGCCAAGCTTTCCTCAAGTGGGGGACCCTCCGAATGAATTTCTCCGGGTGTGTGCGATCGCCGTTTGCGTTCCCCCTGGTCCTAGGTTGGTTCCTTCCGAAGGGCTGGTTAACGCGGGGAATGAGAAGGTGAATGAGAAGTTGCATTCGGCGGAGGACCGGAGTAGATTTTACGCGGTAACCTCCAGCCTCGGAAGACCCAAGACAATGGCCAAAGAATATAGCCCCGGAGCTTTTGCTCCGCCGGATGAATGGGCCTCGAGACACTGAACCTTGTAACGCGAAAGACTCTTGCCCATTGTCGGGACGGGGCAGTTAAGTGCTCCCAAGTCTCTCTGCCTGGAAAACGAAGTAGGCTCTTCAACGCCAGACCTATCACCACCGCGGATACATCAGCCTTTAAAATCTCGCACCCTCTATCGTCGTTTCGACACCAGTTCGGATCCACCCGAATCATCTAGATTTTTAGGGTTTACCTTTTCGAAGCAAACCAGAAAAGATAGGACTGACGAGAACACTGAATCCTGATTCGATACCATACGCTTTTCTTTTTTTAAGCTCGACAAAACTGGTGTTACTAATGAATTTACGTATTTTGTTGTTATTTTGTGTTTACTGTACTAATTATTATTGGTGAAGTTCGTCTTGTTGCGACCTTTCATCGAATACCCTTTGGTGCCCTCTGGACCTCAACCATGTTTTTCAAGCTTGTCACTCTAGTATTTCTGTCTCGTTAGAAATTTGCTTCCCTAATTCCGGTTTAGTTCAGGTTACTTGAGAAAATCATTTTTCTGCTTTTGCTCGACTAGAAATTTAATAAATTATTCCCATCTTATTGAAAATGTTGTTTTCTGTTTATGCTTTACTTGGAACGAATAACGCAATGTGTAAATCCCCACTGAGAACTGTTGAACTAGTTGTTCCGCCTTGATTCGATTTGAACGACCTTTGGAATTACCTTTTGAGGAATCGGTCGAATTGTCGATCACCCTGTATATGCGGGCACATAATGAAAAGAGGATCGCGCTGAGTGCGAATGCGAGAAAAGTTTAGCCAGACGCGACGTGCAATGGCCGGGAGAAAAAGCGCGCGCCGCGGCCCTGACCGAGGCACGATTCTCGTGGCGAATGATGGATCGTCGGACGAATCTTTTCAGCGGGTTTCCTCGACCGGAAGGAAAGGAAGAAAAAATGGAGGGAGAATTTAAGATCCTTCGTGGTTCTATTTTGCCTTGCTATCCCTGCTGCAACTCTGAATATATGATACCTGCATATATCATGGTAATTCCTCTCCGATCACGGATATTTCATTTTGGTCCGTGTACAAGAATACTAAACTTTTGACGATTCTCTTCGACTGCCTTTTAAACTCATTATCGAAACGCAATTTTCATTAATCGTTTCCAGTTTTTTTTTTCACTCATTCATAATCCATCGTTTACAAGTTTGTATCATATCGTTATCTTCAACTTACTTGACACCATTTCTCGATTTCTTCACAACGCCAATTTTTTTTTTCGTTTAAACGAATTTGGGACGTTCTTCTGCTGTTTAATGAGGCGTTCGTTTATACCTCAAATAAACAAATATCCTGACGAGCGCATACGTGTTCATGCTGATACGAGAAAAGGGGATTTGGGAGACATTGGACTTCGAGTAACGTTCTCGTAACGGTTTATTGCCCCCATACTCATCGTTTCATAAACCCGCTGCTTCCAACCTCGAAGCGTATATATTCACTCGTTATTTCAAGGGATATTCTAATCCCAAAATCAACGATACGTCGGATTGAAAACTCCGGAGTCAGGCTTCGAAACAGCAAAATGTTTGGACGAGGGAAATTAATATTTTTTATAGATAGTTTACATCGCTTTATACTCTATCTGCGCAAAGCGAGCGATATCTTTACAAAAACCCTACACAGGTTAGAAATCCTGATTAAAAAAAAATGAAATATCCATTAATCAATTAAGATTAATCTGTAGGTCAGCTAAAAAAAAATGAAGCATGGCTACATGAAATATACAAAATAGAATATAACTACCTGAAACAGTGAAAAAATGTTCGCTTTGTCCAGATAGTAAAAGTTATTCCTAGTTAACTGTTATACCTCTGCCTAAAACTCTTACAAAGCTTAAGAGGGTTAACCCTAGGACCTTACAAATCATATTAAGCGGACCGATTTTTCAAAAATTTGATATTTTTTTAAATCGATGAAATCGTAATCGAAAGATGTTTTTTTAAATCGAGACATTGACAAATAATAATAAAAATGTAGATGAGTTTTAAAAAATTTTGAGTTCACTGATCCGTGTATATTTATTTGATATCATCAGCATTGTCGTTTTACTCCGAGGCTCTCTACATTTATTTGTGAGAATTACACTTTTAATTCTCGAGCAAACACTTCTTCGGATAATACGAGAAACCCGATGCCTTTCTCTGTCGCACGATGTAATTTGTTCCGCTGTATTGTCCTTCTCTCTCCCGCTCTCTTTCTTTCTCCTCCTCCCTCCACTCTCTTTCTCTATCTGTGCTCGCGTAACTCTGTAATCTCTCGAGTATACGTTATAAGACAAGATAAACAAAACACTTGTAGCCGGGGGGCGCATGTAAAACACGAGGCGCGCGGGAAAATTCAAGACAACAATTTTTTTGTTTATTTTTTACTTACCAAGGTACTCGTCACACGTGTGCTTTGTGCGTTAAATAAAGACGTCCTCGGCATTGCTCGTGATGTTCTAATCGATCGTGAGGCTCGTATTAAATGAGCGGGGGGGGGGGGGGGGAGGGGGAAAAAAATCAGTCACACTATTCTAGGTATTGTACAACGCCGTGAGAGAGTTTGGATGTTCTTGTCGAGGCTGCTATACGGATATTGTGTTTCGTTCCTCGACTCGGAACGAGAACGAAGATGGAGATTGCGTTACCTGAACACCCCACGTTCAATAAACCTCCGTGAGTCACGTCAGGGATCGCGTCCAGAAATGGATTGTACTCTCCCGGAATTGCTCTTCTGATAGATATTTTTTCGAATTTTTTTCGATTACGCTGCGTAACCGCGAGACCTTTGAAAATCGGAGATCGTTAATAGAAAAATAAAAATCGGAGCACGTTAATAGAAAAATAGAAAAATCGCAAGCCAACGAGAGTGACCTAATTCTCCTACCATTGTAGGTCATGTCACGAAATATTTTTGGAGCGTGGCATCCGCTCCGAAAATATGAATTTCCGGCGTATAGCCTTCGATTTCCTGTTATTAACCAAGCGAATAGATGCTGAAAATATCTCAATCGTCTTTAGTATTTTCCGCTGAGAATTCTCGCGAGCGTGAATTTTCGAAAATTGACTTGATCGAACACACGTTTATGCAGATAAGCAGAACTGTTTGGAAAGTTCTCGGATTAAACGAAAAAAAAAAAAAACCAAAAGTCATACCTAGTGCAGAAATAAAATAGAGGGAGGGATTTCTGGACGTGAGTTGCAGAAATTCTTTGAGCGTGGGATCGTACATGGCGCGCTTGTATAGATTGAGTTGAGTGGTCGAGAATTTTCCACTCGACACTCTCATTTCTCTGGCTAGCACACTCCAATTCCTCTTTCTGTATATATTATATATTATATTGCATATATATATATATGTCGGTGTGTGTGTTTATTATACTCAGGTATGTCGAGATAGGCAGAGCAACGGGAAAAAAATTGCTGCTGATAATACGACTGAAAAAGGAGGGCAAGGAAGAAAAAGAAATGAAAAAAAAAGGCGATGATGAAACGCCAACGACTGTTCTCGTTATATTTACCATTATTATCATTCGAAATGATATATTCTCAAAGCAGGTACCAGTGATAACAGCATATATATATATATATTTATATATGTGTACAAATATAAGTATGTATAAAAATGTATGCCGGTACGTACTGGAAATTAAAGTACTCTCGCGAAATCGTAGGTGCTGTACGTTTAACGGAGGGGATGAAAGTAATGACATGGGTATGTGCACATAGACACACACACGTACGCATGACTAAGAGCTACTTGGCCCCTGTTCAGTTCATCCTCGTATGATTTTTTATGTTTTTATACGTCGTTATTTTTTTGTGATATTTTTTGTGCCACGTCGTTTCCGTATGAAGTGTGTACTCGGTAGGAAAAAGTAGTAAAGTATATTTTGTTAGCGAGCGATTTGTTTCTTTTTTTTGCAATGTAGGATCAGTAGGAAAAGTATAGTTTTTTTTTTATAAGCGATACACACTTTTTTATAATATAAAATTCAATTGTGAAGTCTGGCAGTTTTGGTGTGTCAAAATTGATGTGCTTTGCTACGAATGCCCTGTATACGTATGAGGCAGCCGAGGAGGAACAAATATCACGAAGCAGGTTAACGATTAGGGATCAGAGAGTTAAAAAAAAAAAGAAATGAATATCGCATCCGTCGAAAAGTGCTCGAGAGGAAGGATCCGCGATAAAACAATAGACCGAAAGATACGAAAGAGCGTATACGCTCTGTCTGTTGAGATCGTACACGCGTTATCGGACGATTATCGAACCGGGAGAACAAAAACGTAAGTCGCACGTAATCATAAATCGATAGAACTTTCATGTTTCGTAATTTTGTTTTTTTTTTTTGCAAACCCATTTACGAATTTCGAGGCTACATTATTTTCCATCAGAAAAACGCAACGACGAGTGTGGAGGCTCGTACCTTTAAAGTTGGCTAAAAATTCTACAATTGCCATTCCACTATTTACAACTCTTGGATCATCCTTCAATGATAACATTCATCTCTTTTCCATCCCTTGCGAGTTTTCACGCGAAAAAAAAGTTTCGCGAAGAAGCGAGGCCCAATAAAATGTATCCGCTATTATCGCGGCAAAAGTTTCGCCCGATCTCGAAATCGAGTATCGAAACGATTTTGGGCGTTGCGATCGTTCCGGCTGGCAGGATTTATAAATAAATGCGTATACAGGATTCGTTACACGGTACATTGAATCGCGAAGTGCCAGATATAGAGTGTAGGAGTTTCTAAACATACGCGGAGGGTTTTCTGATACATAACAGGTCTGGTGTACGTGGCTCGGCGAACGAAAACGCGAACGAGGATATGCGTGTATACGTATAGTACGAAACGAAATTACCGCACTGTTAAAATATTTAAAATCCGTGAAACAAGCAATACGAGTGAACCGTGCGGGCCTCGAAACGGCCAAGGCCTCAAAGGAGTGCGAGATTTCTCTCCCTCTCTCTCTCTCTCTTTCTGTCTCCCTCTCTCTCTCTTTCTCTTTCTCTTACTCATATCTTAAAATTTTTCGTCTTTTTCGTATACATTACGTTTTTTTTGCTTTCTCTCTCTCGCCCTCTCTCTCGCCTAGCAACCACCAGATGGCGAAACGACTGATATTTATTTTTGTACAAACAAACGCTTTAATGATGAAGCAACGCGGCCTCGAAGAAATATGCTATCGTACACTCAATGTACAGCATGTAAATCGGAACGAAGAATTTTTTTCCTACGTACATATAGAGTTTTTCTATAAACGTACATATAGATTTATAATATATATTAGATATATCTTAATTACGAAAATTACGAGTGAAAAATTTTAAAGCAATTCAATTA
The DNA here is from genome assembly GCA_030523105.1 of Ophioninae sp. A BG-2022a. Taxonomy (NCBI): domain Eukaryota; kingdom Metazoa; phylum Arthropoda; class Insecta; order Hymenoptera; family Ichneumonidae; species Ophioninae sp. A BG-2022a. Next base: position 137,902 of record JAPYZI010000163.1, on the reverse strand, counting down.
TTGTTATTCTAATAATAATACATGATTTATTCAAGAATTTTTAATGAATGTGTTTTAATTATTACCATACATTAATGTTAATTACGATATTAATATATATATATATCGTATATTTAATGTATAAATATTGAATTATTACATTACACGATATCGAGATCCATTATCCAGAATATTGGCGATTTTTTAAATATCAATCCAGTAATACCTTAAATCTTATTCGACTTTCCGGCAAACCGTCCACATCCATCCGCGAAATAGGATAATTTTAATCTTCAATAATTCGTCGTATTTTGCCTGGGCTTTTCGGGGATTCGAAAAAAAGAGCTTGCATACAATTAACTAATGACGTAACTTCGAATATCGAAAGAGGGCACCAGCATACCTCGTACTATACTCGAATAGATCGCTCGTTATATACAATTCTCGAATATCCATCGGTTTTACCTTCCAGCTATGCATGCCACCGGATCAACGTATATACACTTCAGCACACGTTTATAAATATATGTACATATATACATATATATATATATATATATATATATATACATATATATTTATAAATAAACACATACACATTCAGCTTCCATCCACATTGGGAAGAAGACGAATCAACAGTGGGTACGCCATCTGAATAAATACAAGCGAATCAAATTCTCTTCTCGCTTTCTGGCATATCCATTACGATTATGAAGGATGTACAGGCTCCTGTCGTTTCTCTCTTCTGTTCCACATCATTCTTAGTTTTTACCATACACGTAGCGATCACCTCCACACCCGCGGTTATTCTGATACAAAAAAAGCAGCCAGTAAATAGAAAGCGGAAAAGAGAAACCGGATGCGAAAGAAAGCGGGAGGGAAGCTAGGGGATGTTGCTAGCAGATGAGTGAAACAAAATTCATCTCGTCGAAATTTTCATAGGATCTGGACAAGACACATCGTCAGTTTCGGAAAATATTTCACATCCATTCCTTTTACCTGGCGTTTTTAACGTCTGCCCCATACAATAAACCCCTCAAGGCTTGTTTTTCGCATAAATAAACAAATGTTGAAAAGAACGCACGATGCTAGACACTGAAAAAAAAATATTAAAAAATGGGGGTGATTTAACGCGAGCTCACTCAATCTTTTTAATGTTCGTTTTTAAGTTCAGGTAAATCCATGTTAAATCGTCGAGCTGATGAGGTTGTATGGTCCCGGGCTAGCATCGGGAAAAATGAAAAATAGTGTAACGAGTTCGTTCTTCACGGTTGTATGCACCTTTTGATCAAGTTTCAGCGCCCTAATTATTACGAATTTTTCTGAAGTTTTCTTTGAGACTGTACAAATCCCTCCATTCCTTATTCGTATGAAAAATTGATTGCCACAATTTGCAAAACAATTGTTTGGACAGTGCTTCATAGAAATAACAAGTAAATAACAAATAATGAATAATACAGAAATAGAAAATTAAAGACCAGAAAGAAATACCGAAAATAAGAAAAATATTAAGAACAAATATAAATAAATAAAAAACATTATATCGTAGCAAGGATGAAAACTTGAATTTGGAGAATTTGTTCAGTACCACAACATTTTTTTTATTGAAGGAATAATACGTGCGGAATAACACGTGGGGTAACAGTCTGAAGGCTCGGAAAGGTGTCGCGATAAACACCTTTTGGCCATGGGACTACCCGTACCGTCATATTCAAGAGTGCACGCGAGCTCCGCAAAAGCGGTGTGGGGAAACGACGTCGACGACGGCGAGAAAACCGGAGACCAAATTGAATTTGGATTCTGGTCTCTGTTTAGATTCCTCGCTGGTTGTTTAGTTTAGAGGAACAAAGAAAACATCTATGTGTTTATTCTAGCCGACGCTTCGCATCCCATCCAATCTCTTTGTCCCTCCATCTCACTCTTTCTCTTTCTCTCTCTTCTCTCTCTCTCTCTCTTTTTCTCCCCCTCTCCAAATTTTTTTCTTTCCTATCCTGCCCTTCTTCATCTTCGTATCTTTTACTCATTTTCCCTATCTCTTCCTTTCCTTCTGCACTCTCGTATCAAGCTGACGTCGAGGCGAGATCGCCAGTGGTCTTCGTAAGCCTCCTCCTCTTTTTCCGTTTCTCTCCTCTCCAACTTTTTGAGCTTTCCTTCGAAGCCAAAAAAATGACCGCCTCTTGACAACATTCATTTTTTTTTTCGTTTCGACTGATACTACGAATTAATAATAAATATTCATAGCGAGGAAACTTTTCGACTTGTAATTCAAATTATCATGTATAGCGTAGCATAGGGAGCGTCTAATTGGCCATTGCGACAATATTTGCGGATAATTATTTCGCCCGCTGCGTTCAATTTGAGTCTACCAAACAATCCGTTCCAGTTGACACGTATGCCTTATTAGATAATTGTATTCGCATTATTGGTCGATACGAAACGTATAACGATGATGTTTTATAGCTCATCATGACACAGGTTTCGTATCGAAATACTTGCATTCATTATTTATAGTACCAGAAAGACCAACATTTATTTTGTGCTGTTAATCGTGAGAGCTTAATTAATTGGTGCGTCGTTTCATCAGGGTGCTCAGGGATTTAACTGTATTTGGAAAAAATGGATGAATTTATTTTTAATTCGTATAATCTTACGGTCCGCTGCGATATCGATAGCCTCACTCAATTGGCCAAATTAGCCTAATCAATAGCTCGATTCTAAATCTTCATGACACGAAACTTTGAAATTTTGCGGCGATTTATTTGCTTCGTTCGTTTTGCAATTATTAACGTTTACGAAAACTGCTTGTCCATAAGTAAGCCTCTTAAATTCATGCGTTTAAAAACTAAATAATTATTTTGTTCAAAAAAATCGAAAATAATTCACGTATCATTATTCCATCAAGAATTATTATTTCCGCAAATGTTCAAGAATTTTGGCGATTTTTTAATACACATCCAGCAATACCTTAATGTTCAAACGTTTTAATGCCATGCAGCCTTCCGAGTTTTTTCGGCCTTTCTTCCACGTGTTTCATCCTGGGAGGCTATTCGTTAAACTTCCCCAGCGCTGATTCTCAAGGGGTGCTTAGGAATTCTCGAATACAGGGATATATGAAATCTGACGATATCAAGTTTCCTCGAGTCGGTCTCGTTTTCGAAGAATGAAGAATCGAAATGTGTGCACACGGATATATAGGTATAGATGAATATATACGAGCACACATAGATGTATGGGTGCTCTGCGCGAAAGAGAAGGAAGAGTTTGTCCGTGGGACGCAATTTCCAAAATAAACGGGACGAACGCCCGAGACTCCGCAAATAATCATCTCCTCGCGTGCTTTTAATTAAGTTCTCACTGTCTGGGGAAAACCAGCGTTTTCGCAACGTTCTAACTCGTCGTTCGCGACAACGACCACGACTCGAAGGCGAATCTCTCGACTTCCGCTTTTTTCTTTTACGTCAGTCGTTCAAAGAATGTTCCCAGGACGATTGAAATGTCTAGCACTTAAACAAAAAAAAAGTACTTAAAAGAAAGTCTTATATCGAATAAATTGCAGCGCCTCTGCACCTCCACGAGTAAAATGGTAGGGAAACTCAATAGAAGACCCAGTAAAGGAACTCCATATAAGAATCAGTCAACTCTAATTTTCATATTTAATTAATCATCGTTATTGATACCGTGATATAAATGTATTAGTTACTAGATTAATATAACTACGTTAATCATTACATTAATACAATCTACTAATTTGGTCAAGTATTATAAGTAGAGAAACTCAATATGTGGAATAGTCAACATCAATGTTTATTTGAATATAACCTATTGATTAAAAATGTATATTTCATTACAAAATATATATTCTATATTAAAAATGAAAATATATTATATTTGGCGAATTGACTGAACGTATATTATTTTAAAATAAAAAGGCTTTCTAGTTGTCAACATAGGATATATATTTTTTAATAAAACGTTCATTTTTTTATTCAACCCCATATACGAGGCAACCCAAAGAAATAACGATATTATAATTATTCCCGCCGCAAAAAATCTTTTAAGTTATCATTATGTCAAGAAAAACCACTTTTTTTTATTCTGATCAACGGTAGAGCACAAATCGAATCTACCCTTCAGTACTTCACGCGCAAAAATTCTCCACGAGATAATTAATAAATACGCGACTTCAAATATTTTTCAATTTTTTCAGATAGCTATGCTAATGTTCATATAAATGACACTTCCGCATATTTTTAAATAATTCTACTTCTTGAACACTTTTTTTTCTCAACCCTGAATTTCGGATTGTCACAGTAGCTGAAGTTATAAAAGTTTGACTTTCGAAACTTATTCGCAGGTTCAGCATTCCCTCGACGTATTTATGAAATAATGAATCTTCTTGAAAATAACCGCTGATCTTATTCGAGACGATAAGAAAGCTTGAATTTTTATTTTCTCGCGATGATTCCATCGTGCAACAATATCTTTGTGTTCTTTGCCGAGTTCGATGTGCTGTTTGAAAATTAATAATCAGGGGTACGATATCCAAGCATTGAGTGTAAATCCGTATATTTGTGTATTGTCTAGATGAGTGTGCGCGTACGTGTACCCACAGCTACCTAAGTATCGTTGTTTCAGGTGTTCTTCGAGCGGCTTGTTGGGTTTGCACGCAAATTTATACATGTACGTGAACGATTGAAGATGGGAACGTACTACACGACTCGCAAACTTTGACGGGGTACGTACACAAATATAAGACAGGTGATTATGACGACGTTAGATCTCGAGGAGGGTCCTCGTAATTCTCAGCAACACGTCCTATATCAAACATTTGAAGCGCTGGTGTACTCAAAATCACCTCCGGCCACGTGCGAGAATACGAACTGTCGTGTCAATTACAATTTTCTCTCTAAAATCGACATTCGAGGTATTACTGGATGGATATTTAAAAAAACGTCAAAATTCTTGAAAGTTTGAGCGCTTACCGTTCTTTATAGAATAATAATATATGAATTATTTCAGATTTTTTCAAGAAATCGTTTAATAGTTATAACCGTATGAATGAAAAACAGCTTTTCCCGACGTTAAGGCGAAGTAGATGTGCCACGTGACGCATGGGTGCGAGAGAGGTTAACGAAATTTTGAAACTCAGATTTCTCGAGGATTAAACATTTTTTTCGTAAAATTGAAGCATCAGCTTCTGCGTCTATACTTTGTACGGGGATTGATGCTCGATTTTTTATTGAACACTTAAACCCCCGATAAGAAATTCAATTTCGAAAATTTGTAAAGTTACGTCGATCTTATAAATATTCTCAGTGGTTGCAAAACGAATATAAACGAATCGCCGAAAATTCTAGACGTATTGTATAGTCAAAATTGAGGATTAAGCGATTGATTGGGCCAAGTTTCAAATGCGAAACATTCGTTTAAACGATGAATTAATCGGCAATCATTGGACAACTCAATGTATATTGAGTTATTGATAATAAATTGATAATGATTGATTATCATGATAATGTGATTATGATTAGATCAATTATTGATAATAATTGATTCCCTCATTATGGACTAAATTTTTACTGGACGAGACCCAGCCTGTAATACCTTTAAAAAACGTTAAATTCTGTCCTAAATGAATTATTTTTGGCACTGAGAAAACTGAAGTATGTTGATAGCCAACGTTGCACGCGGGCGGTCGAAACGTACCTGTCTAATACACGGATGCTCGCGTATCGGCAGAAGTACGAAAACAAAGTAAATAAAAAAGTTCGAGATGATTTGAAGCTGTTTCGAGACTACATCGCCACATTTGTAATATTTATTCGTGGTACCACGTATGTTCGATTTCGCGAGTTGTTTCAGGTGTTCCGCGAGAACCATTATCTTTTCGTCGATTTGTAAAATTATATAGTATTCCAATGACACGTCGACGATCAACGATAAGAATGAATTTTGCTTTCCTCAAGCCAGACTAACAAACGCCAAGTGTCACGTTTCCGTCGAATCTTTGTTGGTCGATGAAGCACACGGATGAAAATTATCGTTCGATATAAAGAACCACGGATCAATGTTCAAAGAGATTTGAAAAATCGGTCGTGTTATTCGGACGTCATTCGAGTAATTCGGGGTAATCGTGCGCAGGGGGTAAGTGTGCGCGTCCTCTTTATCTCCGAGTCTTTCAAAGTTTCGTTAATTCCTAATTACTCCCAGATCTGTTCTAGCTTATTTCGATTTAATTATTTCCTTTTTTTAATAAAAATCATTACCCATTTGGTAGATTTATCATTTTTGTTTAGATAACTCGCTCGCTTCATTCGAATTTCATTTATTAGAGAGCATTTATATTTTTTAATTAAAAAAAGATAAACAACACGGGTCAGTAAAGCGCATTCTGAATTTTCTTAATAAATCCATTTTTTTTTCAAACAAATGTAAAGCTTTTCTGTAGTTTCTTAATTTGGTAATTAGTTAAACACATGCTTTATCACACTAGAACCGTTTTGTCATAAATTTAAAAACCTCCGAATTGCAAAATTGCGTAGACTTGACCCCGTCCACCTAAGAAGCAAAAAGGACTGAAATTCGGAATTTAATGTACAAACGATTTCATAAACGTTTCCAGCGTGCCTATCGATTTTTCTCCTACCTCGGTATCCGCACAGTTTTTCTCCTGCCACGGGGAAATTCGATGTTAATATTTTATCGAGTCGGATATATAATCAACATTGGATTGAATATCAGGAACGCGTGCGTATTACAAACAATCATAGCCGGGGATATAAGATCGTACGACACACGTGTACCGTACGAGAGTTGGGGTTGAGGAAAAGCGTGTGGTACTAACGGGTGCTGGCCGGAGTAGCGTACAGCAGTGGATCGCTAAAATAGAGGTGAAATCATCATTGTATCGCTAAACACTGAAATCGTCTCGGGAACTCGAGATTTCCGCGCGGGCGTGTATCAACTCAACGGCACGAAGTTGGAGCGCATGAATAATGAAACGTAATCGACCTTAGCGCGCAGCAGTCTCCCGGAGCCTCTTTCCTTTTGGGCGTGCACCGTATACGCGTATAGGCTGCGGATAACGCTACGGTATAATTTTGCACGTATCGACGATCCGTGGGTGTGGAAGTGAACGCGTATCGCTGAACAGCCCTAAACTTTGATACGTTAAGGAAAATCGAAGAGAAATCGAAGACGGAAGATGGTCTGTACATATTGCAGAAGCTCGAGGACACCCAGGGATTTCACGATTCGATTTAAGTGCACAGCCATGAGGTTTCCAACCTTTCATTATTCAGGGGACGACCTCGCGCGATCTTGTTACTTTTCACCTTCTAGGACATCGAAAATCTCGATATCTCGTGTCACGATGAAACATTTCTAATCAATTAGGTCATACTACTTTCCCTTATGTACACGTACAACTTTTACCGCGTTGTTGAACATCCATGGGGCTTCTTTATGACGCATATACCCTTGTACATTTTTACACATCTCTTTTCTTTCTTACTCGAATTCAGTTACATTTCTTCGAAGTAACTGAAGCGTAGTTTTGGAAATGAAACGTGACAATAACTTTTTCTGGGGTACTTCCAACTTTGCACTTGACTCGTTATTACTGAGGCCATTTTTTTTTTTTACTATTTTTTTATCGTTATTTTTCCAGTGACAATTTCAGCCAGAATTTTTCTTCGAAGAGTCTGCAAGACGTTTCGATTACGTGGATGAGAAAAATGTTTTTTTTTCTTTTCCCAGTCAATTAATTTGCCTTAAGCAGACTTCGATGTGTACAGCAACGATGGTTTAGATATTTATGAAGCGATCTTTAATTAGCGTTTGTACAGTTGTAGTTTTTTTAGTGTGTCATGTTTGTGAGTTCGTCGATCCAGTCATTATGTAGAGTCAATATACATACACACATGTATATATATATACATATATATATATATATATATATATATGTGTGCCATAATCGCGAAGTTTGCGTTAGCCTTACAAAAATTATGACACAATCTTGTTGCTACGATAAATTTGATGAGCGGTATACCTACGAACCGAGTTGAGTTATCAGGTTTGCTTTCATGGATGGCTCATGTTCGACACATTAAAGTTTATTACCTTTTCGATGTTGAATTCGCGAGAGGGGGGAAGGCTTCGATTTAATAAAAATTTCGTTCAAAATTTGAGCATACGAAAGAAAGAGTATTGTAAGTTATTGTTTGTTTTTTGTTATGTATTCTATTTTATTTGATATATCCGTGTGTTTTTGTTTCATTTTATTTCTTAAATAAAAACAAATATTCTTTCGTTTAAATAAATACTAAAAGAATACATAAGGTAATAAAAAAGAACAAGTAATAGCGTGGAATTTTTTGAAGTTACATAAAATAAATGGTTTGCCTCGAGAAATCGTCGAAATATTAGATCCGAATTTTAATTTAACACTGTGTTGCAAAATTAAGTTAATTTCGTATTAAATAATTATTATTATATCTTACATAAAGTTTACTAATTAATATACTGCATTATAAAATGCCAGAAAATTAACGACAATAATCCACGTTTATTATTACATATTATATCCAGGCTGCTAATAAACCTGGTTTATTTATTACTATATAAGGAAACGTGAGAAGCCTTTGCAGTTTTGGTCGAAGCTCAACATCGGCGTTCGCGTAAATTATCTCGAGGTTCGATTCCACTTAAATCTTTTCAACTCCTAATACTGCTTCCGAGTTCAACAAAGCCGATAATTTTCATTGAGACGATTTGAAATTTCCGTTTCTCGTTCGCGTCACGCGGTCGTTCGAAAAACTCGCACGAATTTTGGCCTGTTCGATTATACTTGATGCAATCGCGAGCAAGTGTGTCACGCGGAATGATCCAATAATTTTTATATCTCAGCCAGCTGCAGTAAATACAGGACATGGATCGCTGCTCGCTCTGATTACGGGACATTGAGAAAAATCGCTGAAATTCTTTCAATTACATCGCCAAATGGGTTGAGTGAAATGTCTTCGGTGCCGAGAACGAAGAAAAAAAAAAAAACGAAAGAAAAATGGGGGAGAGAGTTTCTCGTAACTTTTGTTCCTCCCTCCATCAGCTGAGGTTTGACGAGCTATGAGATTTTTCGAGAGCGAGAAAGAGCGCATCGATATTCATAGCGAAGTGCGCGTCGGGGGTTCAATATTTTTACCCTCGTTGACTCGTATACGTATATATATGTATGTGTAAAAATCGTATAAATATATATATACATATATATATACTTGAGCGGTAAATATTCGGGCGGGGAGAGGGAGGGGTTTCGAAACGAGCAACGAGAGGTTTTAGGGGTTATGCAAACGGGAGAAAGGATAGCGAGGGAGCGGAAAGGCTGTATGAATGATCAAGATCGAGAGAAGAGAGAGGTTAAAGGGGGAAGGTGGGACGGGAGTCACGGGCGGACAGCAAAACCATAGTCGCGGAGAGCTTTCGGTCGCTTGATTGGAAAGGACAGGACTATCCGCAATTTGCGATTTCAAGGGTGTCGCTAGGGTGGAAGAGTCGGAAAAAGGCCTCGCGAAAAGGTGAGAATTCGCTTGTCTTTTATCCAAAGACCTTATTGGCGTTTCTTCTTCTCATCTCCTTATCACTCTCTCTTTCTCTCTCTCTCTCTCTCTCTCTCGGTCTTTGTTACTATCTACTTTCTACATTTCCACATTGTCTTTAACGGTTGCCCCTCCTTTCTCCCTTCTCTTCTCTTCAACGAGAGATCCTCTTTGCATTTTCCAGAGGGAGAACTTGAATCGTCAATACTTTCGACCAATTTCGAACATTCGTTGAAAAAGGGAGCCCGGATTTAATCTTTCGCGACGCACTGCTTTTTTATGCAAAACTTTTCGGTAATTTTCTTACACTCGTTGCTGGAAGGAGAACGAAAAAGAAAATATTGAATGAGATAAACAGAGAGACAGAGATAGTAGTCTTTGAAAATAAGAATTATCTGCCGTTCGATGTTTAGAGAACAATCTCTCCTTGATTGCTCGGCGAATAATCGTACGAGGACGTTATCAACCGAGTCGAATATTCCAAACGATTTCGAACGTAGCTGTATCGGCTTTCAGCTTTTTCACCCCATTGCCCCCAATAATACATTTTTCCCCATTCATAGGCGCTCTTATGTATGAACATTTTTACACAAATTTTCATACGTAAAACTAGGTCACGTTGATGGGTTAAGCTCCCGTTATATTTTTGAAACATCGCTTGGGACTATTAAAATTGAAGCGGAAGTCCAGCATACCCGAACCTATCGCGGATTAACGATAATCTTTTGATTAAAACGCTAAAACTGCTAATCAAACTGATCGGTTTTTTTTACAGAAATATTTCTTTTCAAATGGTGTACACATTTGAAGTTTGTTTCTGTTACGTAATAAAATCTTACGGATTATTAACCATGACAGTCAAGGATAAACCGATGAATATTATTGTTTGGGTTTGTTTGAGTTTGTTTGGGTTACCTTGAATATTTTCTTTTCGATCTATTTGAATTCGTTTGCGCGTTACTTGGGATAGTAGATCTTTGGATGACGTAAAAGCATCGTTGGAGTGCAACAAAATAGTTTTTTTTTCTCTGATCAACCAAACCGATCGAACACCTTATCGTCTATATATGTTGTTACCTTGTATCGTATAAAATATGGAATACCATATTTAAAAAAAAAAAATACTGCACTGCATAGAATGCCCAGGTAAAGTATGGAATAAACATTATTTTATACATTGCCTGAACGTTCTAAGAATTCTATAGAATGCACAGGTATCCCATAGAATACAAGATTATACATATCGCCGGTAACATATACATGTATCGAGTCGCAGAGAGAAAGAGGGAAAGAAATTCTGACTTCCGTTTCTCACGTCTCTCGAGGCCCTCTCGTCATGAAACGAGGGGTTGTATAACCTTGCGACAGAAACCTCGGCAGTCACCCTCGTCGGGGGCAGGAAACCGAGAGAGAGAGAGAGAGAGAGAGCGAGAGAAAGAGAAAGAGAGGGTGGAGGGGTAGTCGAGTCGAGACACGCGGCGGATCCTTAAATTATAAACAGTGCGAGCCTAACGTCGCCTCGGGACTTTGATCGTGTGTTCGCTTCTCGTTACCCTGTTGCAAGCCGTCTACCGCACACTCGCGCATCAACGACGAGAATATCGTCCAAGAAGCGGAGGAACAACGGGGACGAAGAAGACGATTGTTCGAGAAACTTGGCGTGTACTTGTATATGTACGCTGGGGTTTCAGTGGCAAGTTTTCATTTCGAGGCAGGCCAAGCGCAGGCCACGAATAATAAACGAGAATTTGGGAATTTGAGGTTTCCACCCTTATGGCTCTCTTCTTCCCATTCTCATCTTCGCGGCTCCCCCCACTCTTTTTTCATGCAGTTGACGAAAATCACGTCTCGGACTCTTCAGCAGTCCATTTCCGATTCCTCTGGATTGTGAGCATCTCAGCCGCGATTATAAATAAGGCGAAGATTGATTTGCATTGCTAGCGGTCGAAAGTTTAAGCAGACCTCAAGTTTCTACTTGGGAAACAACACCTGTAAAATAAACGAGCCGAGATATAGTGGGGGTATACTAAATTGAAACTATTTGTAATTTCGTTAAAACAGTCACTAAGTATGATACATGTGAAATAAAATATTAAATGAACTAATTAGGATAATGTAGATTCGTTCATTTGACATTTACATAAATTTGTTTACATAAATATTTACATTTTTCATGATTATATTTTTTTTGTCAAAATGGTTGGTATATATGTATATGTGAAATAAAATATTGAATTACTTTTTTGCTGTTAAATACCGTTTGTATAATTTACTGAGAGACGAATTATACTGTAAATGTTAAAAAGTATACGATTACAAATAATTGTAAGAACTCGGATGCTGTTTTTGTAAACTTTTGTAAAAGTACAAAGAATGGAGAGTAATTGAAAAAAAGTTCAGGTGGAATAAAATCGAGGTCTCACTGTATTCCTTACTGGCCCTTCTATCCCTTTATATCTGCACTATTTTGCACATATACGAGATCTTCCTGACTGGCGACGCATGCCAGGTGATAGCGTGTGTTTCGCATACGAGGGAGCAAGCCTTTTCAAACCTCTACAGTGTTGGTTGAAGAGAAAAGGTTGGAGGGATAGTGGGAGGTACAGTAGAAAGCCTGGTAGAGCGGGAGGGGTTTAGTACGCGTTTCTCCGCGAAACAGCTTCACACTCGTTTTAATTTTACTCTTTCGGTCGTGCTCACGCGTATACGTGAACCATTCCATGTGGAATGAGCCACTCGTCAGGACCACAAGGTTTTTCATTACGAATCAAGTCAACGATATCATTGGGATCGCTGGCTTGCTGAAAAATGGGAAAGGACATTTTCACTAGGCGAATCAGTCAATTAAGTGAAATCATAGAGAAACTGCTCAGACTAAAAAATTATTTAATCGATTTACAAAAAACAAGAAGCGTGTCTCAATCGAAAGATACATTCGAATCGAGCGAGCCCGTGTAAAAATAAATACTTCCTGTGCATTGGGACAAAACCGAGTAAAAATTAAGAGCCTCCTCTGAACCTCGCAAAACCTATCTCATTGATAATCCACGAATCGTCAAGGTCCATTGAACATACCAAATCTACTCGAGTTCAGTGCCATGAAGAAGCTTCCGTTTGGTTCAATGAGGCTTCTGACAGTTCTCCCAAACCCTTCGATCACCGATTGTTGCCGAACGTGCGAAACATCGGCCTCCGTAATCGATTTTTTAAAAATCTCAAGTCCGATGCCTCGATTGCGGTAAATTAAAAAACAAATTTTTTCAGTTTGATTTGAATATGAATTTGCAGTTCGTTGGAAATAAACGTACAAACAAAAATATAGTCACTAGTGTATTAAGAATAATTTTATGTTTCCCTGGTACATGTACCGTGAATAAGCCGAATGAAAGGTCTGGAGGTTTTACGTTGCGCCGATGGTAGGTCGAAAGAAGGTCCACTAGGATCGGCATCTTATGGGTATCGCAGATATTGTAACTTTGGTTAAATACCAGATAACTAGCTCTGATCTCGAGTCGGGAGAGGAAGCTTCATTCTTCCGGGTTGTACGGAGGGCGAAAAATTTTGACTCGAGAAGTTCTATACTCACGGTTTCGCGTGTGTTACTTCAGTGCGGGTAACCTGCCCTCCCGTATAATATACACCTTTTCTTTTTTTTTTTTCCACCTCGGACCGCCCCGAGAGGGTGTTCGAGCCGTCGAAAAGAACGCTTTAAGGGTCATAAAACATTTGTTTCCCTTGCCGCCACTTTCCCACTAGATTTATACGCGGCGTACACACAGGCGTCGTGATAAACGTGTTTGGCGTCGGTACGCGTGCGTATACGTGTACATATCGAATATCCACTTTTGAGCCGTTGCACAGAGTTCGTACGCGCCCACCGCCGGATTTTGAATTGAATTTGAAATCAGGGAGCTCGATTTTATGGGGTCCCGGCCGTGGTGTCAAGCCACCAAAGAATTCAAAAGTATTCGCGGCGAAAGTCAAGGGAATCTTTTTTTATATCTTTATATTTATTTATTCGTTTTTTTTTTTTCGTTTATTCGCAAAAGGCTAAGGATAAAACGAGAACGCCCAGTTCATACCGAAAGATCGAGGCGTCATCAAGCAGCCGTCTTTTTTTTTCGCACTTGTCGCTATATCAAAGGATCTTGTAGCAAAATGCGTGGCGTAAGATGAAACAAAAGTCCAGCTGTTAAACTGATGGGATTGTGGGAAAGTAATTCGATGTGCAAGTGTAAAAGTATCAACCGGAAGCACGCGACAAAAGTTGTAACGCAATATTGATTTTCGCTCTGGAACATATAATTTTTTGTACGGTTTGACTATTATCGTTTCGGTATTCATTCGAGTAGCTGATATTAATGAGAGATAAGGAAGTTATCGTTACGAACGGTAAGCCTGATTAATGTAGGAAAATTCGTTTATCCTTTCTGTATTATTAGGCTTAATACCGGCCTAGATAACTTCGTTCACGTTTGTGACAGATTTCAAAGACGACCGGAACATGCAAAACAAATAAAAATGGAGTGGAATAAAAAAGGTAGAAGGTTGGGAACGGCGTATTAGAACGGATCATCAAAATGGAGGAATCATGAATTTAGGAATCTCGATCACGTTATACAATTTTAGCATTACAGATAAACTAAATTAATCATAAATTCATACGTAGAAACGTTAATTTTACATTTTTCATGATAATTGAAGTTAAATTCGTAGATATTGGCACGTGGTTGTGGTTTTTTTGACTCATCACGTTATGCTACAATATTTAATTAAAATATTCAGTAAAAAAAATTATAAATTACTTTCGGTATTATTATTCTATAAAAAACTATTATTTCTCAAAATTTTAACGACTTTTTGAAATATTCAATATATAATATCCGAAACGATGATAAAATAGAAGATGCGATTAAAAAACGTATATTTAATATAAATAATTAGGAAGACAATTTTTTCGAATAAGTTGTTCGCTTTGTTAAACGGTAATCGGAAGAAAGAAAATTGTGGTTGGCTGATTCATATAAATTGTTTATACGAACATAACCGTAGCGTTATCGTTATTGCCCGGTACAACCCTATTACTCGACGGTGCGTTGGCCACCCGCCTTTTTTTGCTTCTTCAATTGACTTCCGATAAATTGTTCTCTCTCTTTTTTTTCGGTTCTTCACGGTACGTTTGTTCAGGTGGTCGGACGATACCGCAGTAGGGGAGAGAAACTCTAGGCACCTGTGGCCGATAATAAATATACGAGTCGACGTATATTTTTTCGTAGGTGAATAAGTTTTAAGGGATTACCAAAGTTGCTAAAAGTAATGTATGGTACCTGATCGTTGTCCTGTTGATTTTGGCTGTAGGGGTTGGTCACTTCACCGTTGGGGGTGGTCGAGGCCGACGGTCGTTGAGACGTTGACAAGTTGATTGCGCCGTCACCGTCCGTGTCATGATCCATTATGCCATCGTCCTGAAAATCACGCCATCATTTTTTCTATCTCTCTCTCTCTCACTCTCTCACTCTCTCTCTAATTCTTTCGCTTTTTCTATCACATATAAAAATGGCCGGGCATGCACGTACACTCGGGTAAATAAAAAAAAAATAATAATAATAATATTCACAGCCACCAACGCACACGGCAAAAATGCACGATTCGAAGTATGATCACTGTAATTCCTGGCAGTGAGATTCGTACGAAGTACTGATATCTCTTTACCAAACTCGCCCCTCCACTTCTTCGTCTTTTTCGACAAATATGATTTACTTCTTCGAGGAAATCGACGGGAATTTTCTCGTCTATCCCAAATTTCACCGGATCACTGAATAAACAAATATTCCAAGAAGGCGCTTCTCCCGCCGCCGTCGTAGCCCGAACACGTGAAACAACTCGCCTCTCCCTGCTCCCAATATCCGCAAAGAAAGAAGAAAAAAGAAAGAAAAAAATAACGGTCCACCGAGAGGGCGATAACTGCGGGAGCTATGACCGTGGCGAGGAAAAATGTTTGCCCCGTGAAAATAATGCGAATGATTACGCGATCGTGTAGAGTCCTCCGAAGTAAATGTCAACCGGAAGTATCGCGAGATGACTTTTCTAGTTTCAACCACATCCATGAAATAAAATATCTCATGGTAGAACAAGCGATCGACCGATACACCGGTTATTCGTACAACCGTATCGAAATTCACGGAGCCCCCAAAATCGCGCAATTTATTTCCGGGTCTGCGAAGCCACGTGCGCGTAACGTGTACCCAACATACGCGATTCACCGTTCCGAGACGGACTACGGATAGCGAGGTCCATCCACGTGACACCAACCGTTCCCAAACGATTGCCAATTTCTCAAAAAGTTCCCCCGGAAATAACGCTCTCCATTTTTTTTCTTCTTTCAAATCGGAGTTTCTTTTTTTTTTTCTTTTTAATTCTGGGTTCACCGAGAGCACTCGTCTTGCGCGAGTTGATCCGAGCGAGTTGGACGGTACACTAACTAAATGTGCGAGGGCTATACACGTATGGAAGAAAAAAAGAGAGATAGGAAGAGGTAGAGAAAGAGAGAGAGAGAGAGAGAGAGAGAAAGAAACAAACAACTGTGTCTACTCTTCATTCTCTCTCTTTCTCTCCTGCCTTTTTTTGATATACCTCTCTCTCTCTCTCTCTCTCTCTCTCTCTCTCTCTCTCTCTCTCTCTCTCCCTCTCTCTCTCTCTCCCGCGATGTAGGCAAGCGCACACGGGAGAGAGAGCCTCGCTGTTGCTTATTGTGTAAATATAAACAAATATAGTTGAAACCAACCAACAGGCCTGCTTTTAGTCTTCCCCTCCCAACGTTTCTCCCCACCCTCGATTTTTGTTACTCGCGGGCAACGGAGTAAGCAAGTGCGAGCGAGACGAAAATTTTCAACAGCTGGTGCGCGGTCTCTCTCTCGCTGCTGAGTCAATTCCCACTCCCCCCCCGCTGCGGCGAGCTCGGCATCCCGTACTCCCTCCACTCGTTCGTCTTCGTCTCACTCTCGTCGCTGCCCCCCCCTTCCTCGCTTCTGCCTCGCCCCGCTGCCGTCAATCCTCACCGCTCGTCCCTTGCGTTTCCTTATACTCTTGTCGCTCGGATATAGTTCATATCCGCGTCATCGCGCCCAGCGTCGCGACGCCTACTTCCCTTTTTCCCTCCAACGGTACACCACCCGCCAGTCACCCTTCTTCTGATCTTCAGGATCCGTGCGGTGTCCGTGGTGAGTCGCGAACTTTGCGGACACCGAGATCGAAAAAATTCATGCCCGGAATGCTCGCGTCTCGAGAGAAAACTAAAGGACGGTTGCGACATTTTTTTATTAGTTCAATTTAGAAAGTAATGGATTTCTTTTTACTATACCTAATGTATCGATGGGCATTCCGTCATCGAGACTTTTTCGTAGCCGATAAAAATAAACAATCCTGACCGTAGCGTGTTCACTTAACCTCAAGGGATTCCGTGCCCTTTTGTCCACGAAGGTCGAACGTTGCGCGCATATTGCGCGGACCGATCGGACCGAGCGCGCCCGAAAGGCCGAGATAGTACTATTTTGTACTTTTTCACGTTTTTTTTTTTTTTTTTTTTTTTTTTTTTTTTTTTTTTTCGTTCGCTTGCACCGAGCGTTGGGGATGCTCGGCAACGTGACCGCCACGGAACGTCGTTCAAGTGTCTATTCGGGCCTACGGGCGAAGGGCGTCACTATCTGGAGCCAAGAAAAAAGAAAAACAACGGGCATTGAAACGAAGTACGGCACCGCGAGCTGGCTGTCTGGTATTTTGTGTTAGGAAAAAGGGGCCAAAACCCCGATGGTCCCCCTACCAACGGGGTTCGATCCTATGACAACAAAACCGCCTGACAAAAATAGCGGGCCAGCCGGCTCGGCATGGATCACCCATACAACACGTATCTACGGTGTACAAATAATTTTACGCGTTCCCGTTTCTGTGTTGGTGCAGAATCCCTACAATATAATTCCGCATGCGGCTCTTACGTGGAAGCGTACGGGCCTCGTACACATCCAACCTTCACTATCCCCGTACACATGTATTTATTTAATAAACAACGTTTATACAGTCGCCTACTTTTTGTGAGCGGATATACGATGCGAGTAGACCACCGTAGAGTAAGCCCAATGCGCTTCCTCGACTATCGAGTTTCTCGTATCCCCCGATCCTTCCAACGAAAATCCCCTTGGGAATATCGAAAAGACTGTAGGTCTCCCCCCTCCCCGATCAACAATGATGAAATAGTGGTATAAACAAATATAGGAAACTACGTGCGATAGACATGTCCCAGAAACATGTCCATCGCCCCAGCACATCCCCCCCGCGGGCCCCCCCCACAAGTTGGGCCCCCCGCCCCCCCCCCCCCCCCCCCCCTCTGTTTTTATTATCGATGCATCCTGAATTTTATCGTCGATCGAAAACATTTTTATGTTTTTGATTTTTCGGTCGTCGACGAGTATTCTATTGATATAAATAAATAAAGTTTTTTTTTAAGTATTGCGTAACGATACTGTTTTGTTGACATCCTGATTTAAGAATATCAAAATTACGAATTTTCAAAAGTTCGAACGCTTCTTTGGAGTAATACAAAAATTAAAATTGATGCACGAAATTAGTTTTACATTACGAATGTACGAACATCGTGTAATTAGCGTTATAGCATTTGCGGAGTCGTTGAAGTTTTTTTAAAATCAATATTATCATTGTTGTCATTAATTATTATTGTTGCTTTTGTCGTTGCTGTTATTATTATTATTATTATTATTTATTATTATTTAAGACAAGAGGAACTTTGAAATCTAAGTTTTTTTTAGCTAGTACTATTTAACTGTCTGCATGTGAACTAAGTTTAGGTGGACATGGGCTGAATTTGGTTCAGAAAAAGGATTCATCCAACGATAAAAGAAGAAGGAGGAGAAAATTGTGCGGTGTACGTCCATGTTAGTAAACTTTGGTTAATATTCATTACGAAAATCTTGAAAAAGATTCATCGAAAAGTTTATTTATTTATTAAAATCTGAAACTTTATTCAATGACTTTTATTATTTATTGAGACTAAAAAAATTATAAAATCTTATTGCTTACGAAAATCTAGAAAATCATTTATCCGAATCAATATCAAAATTTTGACAATTATTAAACCATTAGTGAAATCTTGAAAATCGACTTGTAATTAGGACCCAAGGGTTATGCAGGTCTGTTTCATGAAGCAAGAAGGAAGCCGGAAAAGTAGACTTTCGTCGGATACCGAGCGGCGTATATGTGCATACCCAGCGATAAGAGGAGAACGAAAAAAAAAAGAGAAAAGCATCGGGAGCTTTTGGTCCTCTCTAAATAATAAACGAGAGGATTTAGCGAGCTGTCCGGAGTTACGTGTCGCGTGGGATGGTGGCCGGGTTGCGGGCAAGCCCGGAAAGCGGAGAGGAGCGGGTTGGCTCGTGGCGATGGTGATGGTACATAAAAATACTTGAATCTGAGAAATTAGCGAGGTAACGGGCTGTCGTCCCGAGCGTTGCTGGAGTTGGAGGTTGGATGAATGGTCAGAGAGGGAACTCGAGAAAAACGCGTGGAGAAGCATTCACGCGTGTGTGTGTTTGTGTGTGTGTGGGTTTGCGTCTGTGGCAAAAGGGACCAAGAGGGCGAGGAAGAAAGAGTTCGCGAATGAAAACGAGGGTCCCGACGAAGCCCTCTGTCCCTCACTTGTGTGTGTACCCTAGTGGCAATGTATCCTCGTGTTCACAGGAGCAAAGCTCACGACGAGGTTCGAGTTACGTCCTAACGACGAACTACACCCTCCGAAGGTTTGGCCCACGTATAACTCCAGAGGAGAAGAAAGAGCGGGAGGTGGAGAAAACCGAGTCCAAGGGGGATGAGAAAAAAACCTTCCGAGGTTGGTCCTAAAAGGGTTGAATTAATGTCGCGATAAATATATGATTTAAGGTGGAAACGTTTGCAACTCCGCGGGCTAATTTTTTATCTCAGACCGCCCCCGAATACGTGAACGTAAGTACTTGTGTATATATATATAATATATATAATATATATAATATATATCGTACACGTGTACGCGAGGATAAGAGATTTCGAGGACTTTCGGGTTGCTGAAACGTCCTCGTGATAACCAAGTTCCCAATTCCAACGATTTGTAAATTACAGTGCCTTCGTATACACGTTTTGTAAATTCGTCTTAAGGGAATACGTTTATTTCAAAATTAGCTTGAGGAATGGAATTCACACGAAGCGATCAGTATTCAATCACGACCCGAAAAGTCCTGAATGTACGAAATGACAGTTGCGGATCTCCTTACAGATATTTGAGGTAAAGAGATGGACCAAAAGATCGAGAGGAAGTGGAGAGCAGAATTTTTAGGTACGTCAAGGGACCGCGGGACGAGAGCGAGGTAAAGCCGCGATTTGCGGATGGAAAACGAACGTGAGAGGGCAAAATTATGATTCCGTCTTCATAAGAGTACGAGAGAGACGGGAGATAGCGAGGGCTGTGTATAACACTTTAAAGTATGCAGAGAATTATGGAAGAGTGTGTGTAACTCTAATATACGCGTATGAGGGACAAAGAGGGAGAAAGAGAAACGAGGAGGTAAAAAACGCCTCATCTCGCGACGCTTTCGCAGTTCACCCACGACGGGCCAGGAGGGGGGGGGGGGGGCAGTCAGCGGAAGAGTATTGGTACAGCCCCGAGCGCAATTTACTGCCACCGAAAATTTGACTAGACGCACGTTTTTTAATAGTTTTTTCAATCCTTCTTCTTCCTTCCCCTCCTCCACGAACGGGTAGACTTTTGTTTTCATCCCGAAGCTCGCGAAGGTTTTCCATCAGGATGAAGGGAGATGGTCTGAAAGGAAGGGAGAGTTTGGAATAAAAAAATCTGCGTGATCAACGAGGTATGAGGATCAGGGAGGAAGACGGGAGCTTCCTCGATGCCCTTGCCCAACATAGTTTTCACTAATTATAATTTTAAACGTGCTCCCGATGTGTATGTGTACGGACGATGTGTACTGTACACATTCCACGATGTCCAATCGTCCGGAGATGCATTTCATAATTTCATCCCGCGCAACCGCTCTTCAACTTATCGGATTAATTTTCCCCCTTTTTTAATACGGTAATCGCTCTGTAGCAATCGACTTTCTGCGTGCTTATATATATATATATATATATATATATATATATATATATATATATATCAACAGTATAGTATTGGAGCATTAGGCATCCTGTGAATTTCCTATCCGGACCGAAAATCGAATACCTGGACGGAACAACACCGTAAATTATTTTACCAAACCGGGTTTCGAAGAGGATAAAATCAGCTTGATTTGCGTTTTTAATTTATATTTTTACGATTTTTTTTTGTAACCGGTACGGCATTTTGAACACGTCTGTTTATCAAGATTTTCAAACTTGGCATAATCATATTTAGGACTTTGCAAAATAGTAATTAACGCATCGTTTGACGATACATTTTTTGAAAGGATATCGTTGGCTTTACAATGTAGATGTGTAACGACATAGGGTTAAAGAAGATTAAAATTGACCCGTACATATTGTCTTATTCAAACTTAGGTATCTTCGGGATTTTCGTCTTGCCCCTGGTCCCCCCATTTGTATTTTTTATTTCCCCTTTTTAATACGAAAAATGATGGCTTTTTTCCGTAGTTTTTGACGTCCTCGTATAATCTGACGAACCTATCCGGGTTTGGGTGGAAAGGACGTAAAGGGATGGGCTTGGGATGGGCTGCAAGTAAGGGCAACGTAACCGAGCATAAACGTTTGGATTTTCGTTGGGTTAGCACTTTTCGGATTAAACGCCGGACATTAGAATATACCGAATTGATATATAACGGGGTTGCGGGATGGTGGTCGGTATATCCGATGCAGAGAAACGAGACGATCCGTATAGTTGACGTTTAGGCTGGTAGGAGGATAACGACGAAAGATCACGGGATAGGGTGACCACGGTCAGCGGAGAATCGAGCAACGACCCAAGAGAACTCTCGGTTACACGTATTCTTCAAGCGTGAACGAACGGCATCTTTCATCGCATTATCGCTTTGAGACCTGCTAAAATGCACACGGTTTTAAAGTTTCCTCTCTATCCGGTTTCTCCTTTACGTCCGGCCCTTTTCGTTGCGGTATTCCCGAATCGCTGACTTACATTGTCGCTTCTTCCGTCGGGTCGAACACTCTCTCGTACTACGTATATTTTATCGTCCGTAGTTTATCTACTTTGACCGGTATTCAAAATCCCAAAAGTATAAGAACTGAATGAAGGCCTCGTTTAAATCCTGGGGAGAGTGTGATTGAAAGTGAACAAAATTTGATAGCTCGTACCATTTGTCAAATTGAGGTCCATTAAAAAAAATAAGATTACTTTTAATTTTTCTTGAAAAAAGTATTTACTCATCAATATCTATTTCGTCCCCTTCAAAGTTATTCCCCTTCAGATATGATTATAGGTTTAAGATCTACACGTTTGGATCACCGATTTAATATCGGAGACTCGCTAATCGGTCTTCGTAGAATTCTTCACAGTACCTAATCAATGGCTAATAGCGATCTCTCCATTAGAGTTCTTCTCAACGCAAGGATCATCTTCTTCCTCGCATTGGCGCGTGCACGTCCATAATCGTCACGTTCATTCGACACCGCACGGGGAAACGAAGATTCAAAAATAAATGTACGATTGAGAGGGTGAAAGCGTCTCAATGTTAGAGGGCAATCGCGATGAGCGAGTGAGAAATATTCGAGCTGGCTTTCGCACTTGTTAGCATACTGATCATCTCGAGCCAGTCCCCGGAATTAAGAACGAACGTTGGATTCGAGGGTGTGAATAGCGATTTTGCGAGGGGTTCCCTGTGAATTCTTCGAGCTGTGACGAAGACATCACGATGGACCGGAAAAATGTGCGCGCGTTCGTATATATATATGGATACAAAGAATTGGAAAAATCGGCTAACCAAGAGGGTGAGAAAAAAGGGAAAGGCGTCACACTCACTGTTGATAATATCAGATCGCATGGCACCACTAACCCCCCCGTTTTCCTACTCAAGGTACGAGAAGGGTATTGGCTGGCAGACTATTGTCGGAGTAATGTTGATTGGATTCAAGACCGAAAGCATTAATCTGCCTTCTTTTATTATCGGGGCGTGGGTGTGGGTAGCTATGGAGAAAGTAAAGGGAACGAGGAGAGAAAAAGACTTATTTGGGCTTCGGTTTGATACCTTCGCAGTGGCTACTCTATTCACGAAACAACAGAATCCATGATCGATTCAGCCCTCGGAAAACCCAAGTAGCTTCTCTTTCAATCCACCGTCACTTAACGCAGATGCAAACCGTCGTGAAACGCCAAGACGTTTCACAGCTAATTGCTCATTGCGGCGAAGAGTGGAAATAACTTTATGAAATATACAATGATGAAAATCGTCAAGAACAACACTTCTGGAATTTTATATAATAAGACATCTGCCGAGCTTCAACTGTCGCTTAATTCAATCTAACATGCATGACGTTGACAATCTTCTCATATATTCTAAGAGAATGACGAACACGTTGCTAGCCACCTCAACATTTTTTAATTCTATTCATCTCCACACTACTCAATTGATTAGAATGAAATTTATTGTGTGTATACAGGACGCTTGCTCCAAGAGGAACATGCTCGGCATTTACCAAAATTTTGAAACAAATTGTGCAGATTGTGTTTACCATGGTAGAAATTGCGAGCTGCGATCCATCGTATTGCACTTTCACAAACTTCTCGATCATAAGCCTCTGAAGCGGTGATAAGTACACATTTTGTTTCATCTATTTTAATGGAGAAATGGTGGAGACATCGGTTTTCGAAATTTATGCACATAAATGTGACAAAATGTACCACCTGTCCTCAAAATCTTAACAATCGTCAAGAAAATTCAGTTCAACAATTTTCTCACTGGCGGCGCAGCGACTCGCATTGTTCGTTTTTACCGACTGCGCTTGCATCCTTCCGTCCCCTGAACACGAATATACCATTTATTTCCCCGAAAACCCAACATTTCGAGGGTAAAATGTCGAAAAAATAGTTTAGAAAAGGTTTTTCCCATTTTCCCAGTCCAATTTAGCACTTTCCTCAAAAACTCGGGCATATTCGTAATCAGCAGAAAATTTCCAATTGAATAGACCGTTAATAGGATTTTCAAGCATCGAAAAATTTTTTTTCATAACCGTAAATCCATCACGTAATCATTTGTGCAAATGGCTTAGCAGACCTTCAGAAATGATCTAGAAGCAACCTTTAAAGCGAAGTAGAAGCTGTGCAACGTGACACACAGAGACGCGAGCGACAGATGAAACTGTTAAACCGAGATTACTCAGAGCTTGAACATGTTTAACCTTAAATAAAACAATTATGCCCCGACTCTATCAACTCTACAGAGCCTGACGCTCCGTTCGATCGAAAAAGTGTAAATGCCTCGGAGAAAGCCGGTTTCGAAAATTTAGGCGATTGCGCAGTTCTTCTATGTGCTCTTCAGTATGCAATTATTGCAACCCTTCGTTTCCTCAAGACGTAATATCCTTCAATTCATGCTAACCAAGCAGCACTTATAAAAAGTAGTTTATCGATGTGCCCTCCATTTCAATCCAAATCCAATGTTGGTGGACGCGGAAGTTACGACGCCGCGTTCAATCAACGTCTGATCAATCGTCAACAGTCGCAATCGTTGTATCGCTTGTCAACGGCAATCCAACGAAATCCGAATGAATGATCGTACAAGCGGTGGAGAGGAGTCGATAAGGGTAGTGCCATCCACCCTTGATGGGACCCTTTGGATTTAGGATTAGAAGAGCCGATCCCGAAGGGCTACGTTGGTGACGCGGTCCGGCTCGTACCTATAAGAAGAGCTCTTGGATAGGACTCGGATCGTTGTCCAGCGAGCTTGGACGGTCACCCTACAAAGAATCGACCTCTTTGTTTAGCCGTTTATAGTGGAAGAGATTTGGCGGAATCGTCGTCGGGCGATAGCTCGAGGCGCATTATTGGGGTGAACACCATCGGACACGGGGTTGTCGAACGCTTCTTCCAAAACGGTCCAGGCTTGGTCACCCCATTATCGTTGGGCAATAGGCTTGTTCTCCTGCTTCGCTACTGAACCCCCTTTTTTCTTTTTTTATCCCCCCCCCCCCCCCCCCCCCCCCCCCTTATCATTCTCTCTCTCTCTTGAAGACCAACCTTTTTGCCGTTGTTTCCAGTCTCCTCTTCTCGCCTTATTCGCTTCTCGGATATTCCCGCGGAGCCCTCGTACACAAGCCCATACGCGAGAGCTTTTCCACGTCGAAGAGATTTGACCCTTTGCGCAATGGCCTGGCATTAGTTGACAACGGAGGTGTGGACATCGGGATCTTCACCCTCAAACAATCCCAGCTTCGATGCTGCTCTCTTTTCCTTTGCCATTTCCCGTTGTCCCAGGCAGCCCGATTGGCCAAGGGTAAATATACTGTATGGCTCGAGTGTTTCCCACCCAACCAAAGACGTTTCGCATTTATAGCCTATACCTTGAATCTTCAAGGATCTAAATAAAATCTACGAATTACGTGAGATAAGAACCACCACCTCATCTTCGGATAAACGTATAAACGCAACTTTACAGTTTCTCAAATTCTAGGGCTTTTGGATATTGATTAAAAAACTTCGTATTGATTTTACGCGTTTATCGTTGGGATAATATTGGCGATGGAAACTGCTACTAACGTGTGCAATGATCGGAAACATGAAAATGGACTTAGGACTTAGGTTTTTGCGTGAGTAATTTTAACACGTTTTGTGCTGAAATGCATAAATGTGTAGAATCGACTAGTTTTTTTTTACTGTTGCAATTGCACCATCAATCTCTCTTTACTTATCATTTCCTCAATCATTCGAACAAATGATAAGATATAATTGACGCGATTAAGCGGATGGATAAAATCTTTTGTCGATTTTGCATGTGTGGGATTAAGGATTTCGTACAGTCAGAGAGATCACAGATTCAAGGGGACTTCGATTCCAGGTCTATTGGAATATAATCGTAAAGTTGGCATGAAAATTTTGGGAGTTCAACATACGGACGTTGAACGGGTTAGAGGCTCTTAGAGTATGGTTCTCGGGCAAAAGATTATTGCAGACATACGAGCGACGAATAAACGCTTGGTAAGCTCGAGGCCACATTTATGTAATAATGAGCTAATGTAGATAATAGGATTATTCCGAGAATCTCCTATAATTGGCCGCTGAAAAGGTGAGCTCGGTTTTGCTAATGCCATCCCTACTCTTATTCCCTTTTACCGACACACTCACGCATGCACCTACCCCCTTGCCCTTGTCTTTCTCTTTTTACCCCGTTGGTCTCTCAGCTATACAGCCGAAAGGATACTTCGGGTGGTTAAGCTTAAGAGGTTTACGAGTATTTAACGACGCACGAAGGAAATCTTGGCCAAGCTGGGACGTGTTCTCCATGTGAACATCTATATTCGAGGAACAATCGTAAATATATTGAAAAGGGATATTTGGAATGACCGCCGTCTACGCAATGTCGGATAGATGATGATCGTTTCATTGGTTTTAACGTTTTTTAAGATTTTCCTAACGATTCGACGATAATTCTGGTTATAAGTGGGTCTTTGAAACGATCGATGTAGAAATATGAGTGCCGTTATCTACAGGTAGTCGGTCTTCAGGCATCCAGTCGATTCTGAGTTTCAATTCGTATATTTGCGTGATTCCGTCACGTTTAAATACGATTTAAGATGTTAGTTAATTAATTTTGGCCGACCAAAATATGATGTTCTTTATTATCGTCGCAAATGATGTACAGACGCAGAAATAATTATAGTGGCTCTTTGGATAGTACGGAATGAGTTAATGAAATCAAACATTACTCCCGAACATGGTTATTTATCAACGAAATCTGTAAAAACGTCGTACAAGATTATTGCAATAAAATTCAAAATATTCTTCGTTTAAAAATCCACCAGAGTTTCTGCTTGATTGTAAAATTGTTAAAGACAATCCAATTAACAGATTCTACGAAATATTCGCTTTTAATTGACTCGTTAAAACCAGGAGTGGTCACCGCTCGATTTTGCACAATCCTGCTTTCCCATATATCCGCATGAATTAATTCAAATTGTTTAGACACCCGTCAATGCGAATCGTTTTTCAATTTTTCTCTTCTTCACGACTTTTTAACCCCGCTTCCCATGCCCTGACGTTTTCCCACTTCGATAACGTGGGAAAACGTCATGAACTGTTTGCGTATCACTTGAGTATTCTGACGGGAAATTTTACATGAGATATAATAACGATTCAAATTGTCGGCAAACCGGGATTAACAACACTAACAGAAATGAAACGAACGAACGGACGAAGCAAAACATTCGAAATTGCAGCGGATCACGAATGCCGCTCGGTATTTCAAGCGCATTGAAGATCCACAATGGGGATATCGATACGGGAGTTGGGGGAATTGCGGGGTGTATGGAGGGAGGTTGTTTTGCAACCACAGCAGCGCAGTATGACCAGGACCAAGTTATTTCGCAACTTTTATGTCTCTCTCTCTCTCTCTCTCTTTCTATTTGCATCTCTCTTTCACCCATATACGCTGGTACATACTGCTTGCGTTTTCGATGATATCACAATAGTGAGCGAATTCCGGATTCGGTATGTGGATAGGATAGAATTATTCATGCGATACTAGCAGGGTTCTGATGTCCGCGGGACAAAACGCGCCAATGCAGGAAGAGTGAAAGGGGTGAGATTGCACCATTCAAAACACGAAGAATGATGTATGACCAGCCTGCCAATCATCCCCCTGCAGTCAGTTTACTCGCTTTCCCTCTCCCTCTCCTCTCGGCCGTTCCGTGTTTTCCTCGGGCTAAAAAAACAAAAATATTAAAAAAAAAAAAAAACGAAGGGTGACGATTTTATTGTAGCAGTCAATTTGAAAATCGGACATTACAACGAAGGCTAGATAGGATGCGGATTATACTTGACGTGTACGATTGTCATGATGTTTGAAAAGGAAAGAAGTTTCCCATTCGATTGTATAAATATAGATTTTGTTTTTTTTTTTAAGATCTGATGACGGACTTCAATGATATTCCATGGTATTCCTCAACGAAAACTCCAGGGAAGTATCTCGTACGAGAAACGTGATTGGTGCGTATACTCCTGATTGTTTATCAACCCAGGTTGGTGCTACCCAATTCAGAAAGAATAAAAGAGAAACAACTTTTTAGTAGATGTTAGGGCTCTCTAGTTTGTTAAAAGTAAGTTTGTTAGTTAATTACTATCTTGTTCGTAAATTACTAGCTAGGTAGTAGTAATTCACCAAAAAAATAATAATTTACTTTCTTAGTATATTACTATAACCTCTAGTAAAATTCCAATCTCTGATGGACTTCTAACGAAAATTAACTAGAGGCTAGAGTAATTTACGGAAGAGTACAAAATAATTAACTAATCTACCACGATTACTCAGTAAGTCATGAATTTATTTACTTCACTTAGTTATCAGTTATTAAGTAATCATGATAGTCTAATTTTTGTGTACTAACGACAAAATAATAATTCAGTACTTTTTATAGAATTTTTTTTAAAAAACAGGTTTGGTTTTATTTCCTCGCTTTTATTATCTTGCTATCTCCAGCATTTTGCAATTGGCGGCTCATTAGTCATCTGCTAAAACAATACGAAACTGCCGGTCCATTTTGACACACTTATATAATTCGCCAGCAGTTTTGATAATTCGCAACATTTCGGGAATTGGTGTAGAAGTCAGAGAAAGAAAACGGTGAAAGCAGATTCATTCGCTTTCGTCTCTAACGTAATTTTACTTTTTTTCATCATTCCTAAATCTAGAAATGATGGAAAAAAGGAAAATGATGTTAGAGGGATATCGAAGTTTGCCAGGTGATAATTCAAAGCAAGACAGGGTACTTATACGTTCGTAAAGGATTGACCCTCGGTTAATAATCCTCGAGTATCCCCCTACGCCCGAAAATAAATAATTCCAGGACCACCCTAAAATTTTTTTGGTCCAATGGTGGAGAGCTCGATCGCTGCTCGCACTGTTGAACGCATTCGTATAAATTGTATGGAAATTTATCGTTTGAGTCACGTGAAGGGCCGCTCGCTCGCGTGCAAATACAAGGGTCGATTTCTACGTTCCCCGCTACTCGGGAAAGGCGTGAGAGGGTTTTTTGGAGTTTGGATTAGGACGGGAAGAAGAAGGAAAAGAAAAAAAAAAAGGAGTTGCAACTCACTGGACGTATTTACGGTGAGAACGGTCAGCCTCCATGTGTGCCTGAAATAGACCTACTTGCTCACCACACCGGGTAAATAAAGACGAGAGGGTTTGAGGGGTGGATACTCACCCCGTGGTTTTCGACTACATATACAAACCCGGACTCGTTTCTTTCCTTCAACTCAGAGCTCTATAAGTATGTAAGATATTTTATTTTCCCATGGGTTTCGACGCTTTTCTTCCGAGTTTCGTTGGTCAAACGACATGTGTTCGAAAAGAGAAGATTCCCCACGCGAAACTTGGACGGAATAAAACGCAGTGATTTATGAGGACCACTTGAATTTTCAACGGCAACATTCCTGGCTATCCTACGGTTATCACTTTTTCGACCTTGAAATGAAAACGCAAAATCTGCGGAATAATTGATAGAGAAATCCAGATGGTACGATACTAGGTTTTTCATTGTTTACATCAAGAGTTCATGGCAAAATGATTTACTTTTTTTTTTTTCATTAATTCAAGAAATTTAACGAAAAGACTGGTAGCAAAAAAATAAGCATAGTAAACGATGATTATCGTTGATTAATGATTGCTCATATATATAATCACCGTCGCAACTCTTCATCCACCATGAGTCAAATTACCCGCGTGGGTCGTGCTCGATAATCGATACCATTAGGGATGAAGATCAATCAAGGTTAAGAATCTTGGAAGTTCCTTTTTTTTTTTTTTTTTTTTCGTTTTTTTCTCCGGCTGTGAAATTTTCTCGCCATCGCACGAGGGTGCTCGAGCGTGTAGTGTGTCAATGAATAAAAATTTGCGGTGAGTATACAGGGTAGGGTTTTCAGTGGTGGCCACGCTGTGGCGTTTGATGCCGACTTTAGAGCTCCCCCATTTTCCTGATGATCTCTTTTCCTCTCTCCCCTTGAATATCGTCGCCGTCTCTCTTTTTTCTCTATCGAGCCGAGGGAAGATTTCACGATATACCGCAACTCTCGTTTTGCTTCTTCGTTCTCGCTTCTATCTAGCAGACATTATTTTATACTCCGAGCCATACTCGTCTTGTGACCTTGGTGGTAGTATATCCCAGAGAATCTTACAAAAGGGAAGAGAGAGGAATCGAAAAAGCTACGAAGAGAGACAGAGAGAGAGAGAAGAGGCAAAGCTTCTATTGCAAAGCTCACAATGAGCGGTGGTGGCTCGAAGTCGCACTTATTTTCGCCTGACTGGCTTTAGCTACCCTTACCCCTCTTCAGCCTCGTAGAATTCCTCTCGCTTTCCTTAAGACCCTATATCTGTACATCTCGATTGACTCATACACGCCTGCACGTGTGTGTGTGTGTGTGTATTACGGGGACGAAGCGAGAAGATGGTTCAACGAGGAAAACGAAAGTGAGATGACTTCGTTCAGGCACCGTAAGGATCATTACGGCGCGCCTTAAGTCGAGCTAATATGTCCTCTACCCATCTCGTATTCGAAACCAGCCATATATCCTCGTATTCAAACCCTCCCACACCCCTCGTCACTTGCTCTTCATTCTTTCCGCCACGTGTGTGTTTTGTGCATTAAACTTGTGGCTGTGTACGTGCGATAGAAAAAGAGACGGAGATCGAGGGACGGCCCGAGGAGAGGGGAGGGGGCGTAGCGAGAGACAGAGCTGTAGACTTTAATGCTCTTTTATAAATTGTGCGTCCTGAAAGTACGAGATTCGCGAAGCTACGATGGAGAGTCTTTCCCGGTTTGATAATATTTCGCCAACGTTTCCCGCGTTATTTTTATTTCTCGGATGGATGGTAAAGAGGAGTGTGGGATCGCTATAAATAATACGGGGATGTTTCAGGAATACTGCACGTTGCAAGTTGAATGTGAAATTATGATTATGGTGATAGAACGCTAGACGCGCTTTAAACGTGTTTTTCATGAAAGTTAGTTTTTTGAACGGTTCATATCATTTTCTGGCAATGAATATTTCGAAATGAAATTTCATAGACAATTTTGTTAATATGCATTAAAAAGTGTTTGAACAGTTTTATAAATGTTTCTTCAATAGTCTTGTACCTTTGAAAAATGCTTTTGAAAAAAAAGGTTAAATTTTGTGGCGTCACAGTAGTCTAACCCCTAAAGCTCACATCGTTCGCACCGTTGCATCGTCGCATAATTTCTGATTATCGAGCTAAATGTTATATATCGGGCACTTGCGTGAAAAAAAAAAAAACGTAAAATTCACGTCGGGGCAAATGGAGTAAAGACATTTTCCAGAGATCGGGTAGGCTCCTATTACGAATAATCGGTAAATGGGAAGCAAAACAGATCGGTAGAGTACGACGGTTCTGAAAGTCGTCTGGGCCCTGGATCGTCAGCTCTTGGAAGCTGGATCGTCATCATTCCCTTATTACGATATCGATACATTATTTTCATAATGCGGGGTGAAAAAGTACGACCTGGCAGATACAGGGTTGGCCAGAAGTCGAGAGGGTTGCCTTTTTTCAACGGGGCCCTCATTCCGGAAACGAGGGTATGTGAGGATTTGCCTGTTCTCGTAACAAGGGTTGGCCCTTTTCCTTGTGCCCCTTCCATTCTCCCCCTGCCCTCCCCCGCGAAGAATGCTAACCCTCGCAAAGCGTTAGGCTCCTAGGGTGTCTGCGTACCCCATTCTGCGGAGCTGTTTTTTTTTTCCTTCTTTTTTTCTCGTCGCCTTGTTCTCGCATACCTTCGAGCTATCGATTCGAGGATTAGGTGGCAATTTTTCAAGTCTATGCTGCTGCCTCTTACGTAGCGCCACGAATAATTACCGAATCCTTTCCCCTTCCATGTTGGCAAGCTATCAGTCGAGGGCGACACATCCTCACCAACCCCGGCACACCCCTTGGTCTCCTGTTCTTCTTCGTCCTATTCAACCCCTCTTCTCAAGAGCATAACCCGACGGAGCACATCACTCGAAGATTACGAAGGGGAGCAATTTTTGTTTTTTTTTTCCCTCTATGACCCAGTTCGAACATGAGGGGAACCACTTTTTTTCTTTTTTCGATGATTTTGCACGTTTCGTAATATACGGGAGTAAAAAATGCCAACTGAGCCGACGATTGGCCGTTTCCAGGACGATCCTGTATTTTTCGATGGATCGTTGATTTCAGGGATGAAACGGCCTGTGAAATTATCTCGATGTAAATATGATTACGTTTGAGGGAAAAAAGTGTTACTTTGCGGATGCTCCCGATATGGGGGATTCGCGAAGTCACGTAAAAATGATATTTTTCGAAGCGTCGTTTCTTTTATGGTCCGAAAGAGAGTATACGTTGCGGAATTTTTTTTTGCCGAATTACTGACACTTTATTTTCTCACGTTGGCTCAATTGCGAGAGAATCAACCGTCGAATCACTCGACCAGATTTCTTTTTCGTTCTCCACCCTCGCCCTGTCTTTCCCCCAACCTGGAAAGGATCATACTCTTATTTTCAGACTCCCTCGTGGCTCCTCTCGGGCTTCAAGAAACACTCGGCACACCGAGACCACACTTTACTTCTTCTTATCCCCCCCTCCTCCTCGAATTGCCGAGGGACCTCGTTTTTTATTTTTATTTTCTTCCGTTTCTTTTTTCTTCAAATCTCCAATTATCACGTCTCGTCAAACAGCGACCGCGGTCCCTTCAATCTGAAAATCACTGGCTCGCAGTGACGGCGAGGGAGATGAGGGAGGAAAACGAAAGGCAAGGGAAGGAGGCGAAGTGATAAAGAGAAGATGCCCCCAAACAAACCGAAACTTTGCGTTGTTCCGGCAACGAAAAAAACAACGTTAGGTATGAGGCTCTTGTTTTTATCGCATTGAGTAACCGCCTTTCTTTCAAAAGCTTTTCGCGATATTATTCGCAACGTTTTGGATTAATAATAAGTTTCTGGGTGTTTATAATCGTTAATTTTATTTTTTATATTTCTGAAATAAATATCGAAACGATTTTTTCATCATCTTGTTTGATCAAAATTAATTGTTTCAAATTACTCTGATTTTCGAGTCGTATCACCCACGACTCGCTCGCTCTCTCTCTTTCTCTCTTGTATTTCGTTTTCGTCGTTAGTTTCAGCAAAATAAGCCAAGGATTTGGAATACTCGCACGAAGCGTATTCAAGACGAGGGGAAGAAAAAAATTACGTCAATTACCCGCACTGATTTCAGCTACGAATCCAAGGATTAGATGGCTCAACCACTAACGTTGATCCTTTCTCGCGTACGCATTATCCCCAAAGTCTGCGTTTCCCCATTTTTCTCCACGTTCGCCACAATTCAGTCTTTTCTCATTTTTTTTCTCGAATGAATCTTAAACGTACTCAATTGTGCCTCGTAGATTGAAAAATCACGATTCTTGATTAATTCGAAGTCACATTCCGCGCCTGCGCAAATTGACCTTTCAATTTTACGTCAAGTACTTTATCCGTGTACAAATTTGAGTCGGAAAAAAGTACTGCCCTTGATCTACCGACCCTAAATAATATCAAGCTCTGATAGAGCTTCCACTTTGGGATCAGGAACAGACCGGGGAACAAGCGGTAAATTACCAGGAAAGTCGTAAAGAGTAGATCGAAAAATTAACCAGCACGAAACGAGCAAATTACAAAACACGTGCTCCAGGCTTTTTGAAATCCTTAAGGGGTTTAAATGATTATTTAATCAATTTATTTTAATTTTCTCTATTGATTATTTCTACAATATCTTCCATTGTATCCTCCATCACATAGATATCCTCCATTACATCAGCATATCATTCTCGTCACAATCATATTTTATTCTTCACGATAACATCGTCAAGCATCGATTATTGTTGGCAAAAATAACACGATGATAAAACGGAGCCTACAACTACGATAATTGTAATCATATTATTACGTTAAACACTGAATATCTTTGATGACGCAAGAAGTACTATTCGATATCAGATCGGGATTTCAAATTCGAGAAACGTCAATGTTCGGTCCAAAAAAAGATTTTCTGACATTTCTAATCCATTTCATGGAAAGGTCCGGTTAGGTAAAATTAAACGAGGCAAGTCTGGACTATACTCGACGTCAGCAATACCCGGTCGAATTTCTCGCAAAGCGGTTGGACGAAAATGCAAAAACAAAAAAAGAAAAACGTCTTTCCAACCAGCAGTCGACGTTACTGATCGGCCTTGCCCCCCCCCCCCCCCCCCGGAAGGAGGGAGTTTATCACGCAGTCGAGGAAGCTGCGCCGAATAATAATTCGGTACGTTTATTTCGATGGCATATTTTCGATTATCGTCCAACGGAGTGTAATACCAGGGCATAAATGGTGGATTGTTCCTGTATCAGTCGAGAGATGAGAGACCGCTGGGTGGGGTGTTCCGATGGAGTGAGAGTGGCGCGGAGGAGCTGGAAAGTGGCTCGACTGATGAGGGATGTGGATGAAGTGGAGGGAGAAGTGGAAGCAGGAAAGAATCGAGAGGTAAAAAGTACTACTCTGAATGAGGAGTTTGAAGAAGATGAAGAGGTGGGGAGAGGGGAGGAGGGTTAGTGCGAGAAGGGAGGTGATAGGGGTTGGCTAAAGACATCGGGAGAGGCCACCGTATCGCGGCTCTTTAAAAAGAAAGCGAGATAAACAGAGTTAGGGGTCGTAGGAAGGCGAGCTCGCGAGGGGGTGGGAGAAAAGCGAGAGCGAGAGAAGCGAATAAGAAAAGGGAGGAAATGTAAATTTCCATCGAGGTGGAAGGAAAGAGAAAAGAATAAGGGCTCGAACGCTGTGGGTATATTGAGTGAAGAGACTACGCGGGGTAGTCTCATCCCCAGCGTGGAAACCTCGAGGAATACGCCTTCCACCTTTTTCCCTCTCGCTCTCCTCGCCCTCTTTTCGTTTTATATTTTCCAGCATCCATCGGTGGTGAGAGGACGAGACTTCTTTAAATTTCATGTGCCAATTGTGAGCGTTTGTCTTCACTTTGTTTCGACTGCAACGATCTTGAGGGATAGAGGAGGAGGAGGTGGAGGAGGAGGTAAAAAAGAGAGACTCTCTCAAGCAACGGGTGAGCGAAGACAGGATGAGGGAAAGAATTGAGGACGGGGGAGCCTAGAAAACGATGAAGAAAGAGAGTCGCGTATTTGCGGAAGGGCCCGCTGAACGCTGCGACGTGCCTTGAAATCGCTCGCGAAACAACCAGGGTGAAAGATAAACACGACGTAAAGAGAAAATAATTAAGATTCTTCGAGTATATTTGTAAGGGGGAATGGGACTTTGGAGACTTTAGCTTCCAAGGACTATCCCCGAAACAGCTGAATCTGAGTAATCACTTGTAATACGTGTTCACATATTTCATTGACGATCAGTGATGCAGGTTTAAAAAAATCGATTATTGTATCTTTTGAAAAAATTACCGAAATTCTTGAAAATTTGAGTAATCGCAGTTGTCGATAGAATAATGATACATGATTTGTTGTCACTGAATAATTTAGTAGTTATGCACAGATAAATATAAAACAATCGCTTATGGAAAAACTGCTTGTGAAAACGTTTATCGTTGCAAAATTAGGGAAATAAAAGACAAGTTTCTCCCTCCAATTCGTAAGAAAGCAGGGCTTCACCGTATTTGAAAATTGCCGGTTTCTCAGGTTATATTTTATCATCACTATTTTTATCCGGAAGTTGCGGTAAGGATAGTACGTCCCTTAAAATCAGGTTCGCTAATGAACGACGAAAGTGAGGATTCTTGATGGACCGGAAAGGAGGAGGAAAGAGAACAGACGTGAGAAAAATCTGCAAAAGAAATTCACGATGGTTCGAACGTCGAAACGCTTTAAATCACGAATCAAGTCGAACTCAAGGGTCGCCAAGAAATGCGAGGATATGAAAAAATCGGCGTGAAAAAAATCAAGGTACCGGACGTATAATAAGGGAAAGGGGATGACAGACCTCGAGAAGCTTATTTTTCTGGACACTGGGACGTGTGACGTTGCTGAAAAATTCAAAGTCCGTCTCGCCGGTTACGGGAGAAAAATCCTTCACTGGGCGTGTAAGGGGGAGACAGAAAAACGATAAAACGAAGTTGAAGGATTCATAGGTTCTCATACATAACGCAGATACATCGAAACGTTTGGAAAGATATTCGTACAGAGCGTACGCTGAGAGAAACGATACATTTGAATTGATGGTCGGTAATATTGAAGTTAGCATAAAGGGATTATTACGAAAATGGTGTTTTTCGTTTTGTAAATTTTCTTCGGCAAATCCAAAAGTCGCGCGAACATTGTACAAGGAAGGACTGCCGGGCAAAAATGTAATCCAAAATGAGGGAAAAGTGGATTCACAAAAACGTCTCGTGCATTAACCCGATTTAATATATCGTTAATTAATATGTAAAATTGTTAATTTTAACAGATTCAATAATAATTGAAGTAAAATTCGATGATATTGGTGCGGATACCTAAAAATAAAATTCTCAATTTTTATATTTAATTAATACGTTCTTATTATTATCAATAATTACCCAAAAATTCAATATATATTGAGTTTTCCAATTTTCGTTAATTGATTCATTATATTTCAGTGTATTTAGTTTCATTCGTTTTACAATGTCTGTCGAAGCTATTGTCTCATAAGCGACCATGTTAAAATGATATATTTATAACTAATTAATTATTTCGTGCACAATTCAAAAATAATTCACGAATATGATTTTTAAATATCCACACTTAGAGTCTAGTAGTGATAGATAAATTAACCCTTCAAAAATTCGATCGCGATTACCGAATTAACGTACATTCAACTCCCAAGAAATGTTCCTTTGGTAATGAATAATTAATTAGTGATCACGATAACTTTGTTTTTTCTCATCGCGTCTTTGTTTTCTCAATTGAAAACCAATAGTGTTTATTTATTATTATATAATAATTTTTGATGCTTGCGAATGAGATACTCTTTCCTTCATGGAGGGATACAGAGAGGAGGAAAAGAGAGTAAAAGAGGAACAAGAAGAACTGAAGGGTGAGTGACTGATATTCGGATGGAAGGGTGGATCGGTGTCCACGACGGATAAAGTGAAAGATTCTGGGGGCCCAATGGGGGTAGGTATAGCGAGGTTGATGGTGGTCGGTTTCGGAAGGCGACAGGGGTTGAAATTTGGTTCGGTCGGGGACAAGCCGGAAGACCGAGACCCCCGGGCTTGCATCGAGGTTTTGCGGATCGCGGGCATCTCCCAAGGGGTGTGAGTGAGGGAGTCCAGGACGGAGGGAGTTGGTCACGGTACGTGCTTCGCATACCGAGCAAACTTTCGCGATAGAGTGCGGAAAAGAGGCGAGAAAAACCGAGAACGTTGTGGCCTACGAGGAACGAAAAGAGAAAAAGACACAAAGTGGGAGAGAGAGAGATACGGAAGGGCGAGGAGAAAGAACGAAAAAAGCGTTAAAAACGAGAGGCTCGCGCGGATTTCCGCGGGGATACTGTGCCTTCGAGAGGGTGTCTTTTGCGATGCTCGTTTCGACGCTAGGCGAGAGCAACAGTCCCGCTGAATAAACACAAAGTCCAGTTCACGTCGTAATAAATGTCTCCGGGACTTCCGATCGCTTAGTTTTCATGGCGCCTACATGGCACTCTATCCTTTTTTCCGGCGCATTGTTTTCCCTCTGGGATCTTCTGTTCAGCCCGCCCTTTCTTCTAATGTTCACCCCCGTTGGTGGGGACAATTGCAACAATTGATAGTTTTATCGATACTTGCAACTGGTCGGAAAGATTTCCATGCACGCACTTTTTTTGACTCCGACGTTATTATAACGATAATAACGGCAATTCGGCAGTCGGCAATTGGGCAAGTTTCGTCAATCGTCATAATTCATGATTTATGATAACGCTGTCAAGCGTCGATTATTGTTAAAGAAAATAAAACAGGAGGTTAAAACGGAACATATAATTATGATAAATATAATCGTCTTGCTTTTATCGCAATTATATGCAAATTTAATCATATCATGTGTCAAATATCACTGATGACGCAAACAATGTTATTTAATATTAGGTCGAGTTTTCACTTCATAGTAAACGTCAGTGCTCTCTAGCCAGGAATAGATTTTGCGATATTTCTGGCTTGTTCCATGGAAGGACCTGGTTAGGTAAATCGGTCGAGGCAAGCCATACCTGAATCACACGTAAGGTTGAGAATGCTCTGTTACATTTCTGCCCCGAATTGTACATCCAATTGGGATCAGAGCGCAAACGTTGATAGGAATACCGCACCGGAGGTACGAAAATTATGATTGCAACAGTGCTGAAATAGATTTTAGTTTAGAATGAGTCAAACGTGGTTGATCGATACTTCAAAAGGCAGCAAACAAACACGCGTTAAGAATGGTTCGTTCAACCGATACGAAAATTCTCTAGCAGCTAGATGATGATTCCAATGTTGAACGAATCAAGGATCAGATGCAAGCCAAAGGAAAAGGATATGTGCAGCAATTCGTATTCGGGGACGTGATGGAACGGCGTGGTAGGCGAGCCTTTGGGGACGGTTCTTTGGCGAAGAATAGCTATGTAATGTATAGCGTTGGTGACGTATTATTGGCAGAAGCTTGTAAGAAACGCGGAGCCGAAGGAGGCGGAGGGTGACGGTCGTTTGGCAATCTTTGGGGGATTCCGTGGATACAATGGGATCTCAATACATCACCTCACCTAAACCTTGTAGTCTTTCGAAGCATATACGTATATAGATACGAGCACCTTTCCGGGGCCTTGGGCGTTAGTCTCATCCGTTCCCTTCGGTTTCCCTTCTCTACACGCTCGATCTCACCTCTTTCCTCTCTACCTCAAACACGTATATCCCTCTCTCCGTCTCTTACGTTCCATTCCACTTTCCAAATACCGTAATACCTTAGGAGAGCCGACGTAATAGCTGCCAGTGCCATCCTCGGAGAGTTATAGTTCAACAAGACTAGCGATGTTTCCGTATACGTATATATACCCGATAAAGAGAGGCAGTACGGTTACCCAGGGAATCCTGGTGTCTCCTCTCGCCCTTCGCGACATTGTCGCCCGGCGTGCATCGCGGTGCAGCGATATAGCGCAAGCTCGAAAGCTCTCAAGCCGCCGTTGCAGAAGGATTTCGCGAGGAGACACAGGAGCTTGGAGGGGGTTACATGGGCGGAGGTCGTACCGTTCAAAATGGCCGACCATGAGTTGATGGTTGCTTCGGGTGCGAGGCAAGCCGAGTCTAGCCCGGATACAGCTGCAACGAGAATTCCTACCACGTTGGTATCGTCGATTCGATTAATACATGGGGTGCCATCATCGAATATTCGCCAAGTCGAAGGATTCTCTTCCAGTTCCCACGGCTGCCATCACTTTTCTCCAGGAAAATCAGCGAGGATGGACAATGGCGTGAAAAACTAGCCACAAGCTTGCACTTGGGACATTCCGGTCCAGAACGGCGGCTTCGAGGAAACCAAGAGTAGAGGTTGGGAAGGTTAAGCAGAAGGGTACGATTATTGCGCAGGCACTTATTGTACAGGCACGCAGCGTAAAAAAGGGGGTTTTACGTTGCTAAACGTGTGAATCTGGTGGACCGTGTTCACCCTGATGATGAGCCGTAGCTGGAAAATGGGACGTCGATGGCGTTAGCAGAAAAGGGGTATCCTCGTTGGGGTAGCTAAACGGAGAGACAGAACACATAAAAATGTGAAGGACGATGCGGAATCCTCCGGGTCTCAGGGCGACGTAACGGGTACGTTGACTCCTCGTGGACGAGGTGAATGACAGGGGGAAGGCACAGCAGGAAAGAGAACGGCTGCGGAAAGCCGAAAAGAGTGAGGTTGAGGGGATGCTGTGCGAGTTGCAAGGC
Organism: Ophioninae sp. A BG-2022a; assembly: GCA_030523105.1. Taxonomy (NCBI): domain Eukaryota; kingdom Metazoa; phylum Arthropoda; class Insecta; order Hymenoptera; family Ichneumonidae; species Ophioninae sp. A BG-2022a. Next base: position 98,219 of record JAPYZI010000163.1, on the reverse strand, counting down.
CGAGTGGGGAACACGGAGGAGACGGAAGAGCCTAGGTGTACGCTTCAGTCGCCCCGTACAAAACGTTCGCCTTGTATATCCCCCCTCCCTCTTTTTATCCATCCAGAAGCATCCGCGTAGCTGCGTATTGGCAACGCCGGATGTACAGTCGGTGGAGAATGCAGAAATCGTCTGGGTGGTGGTGAATGTAAGAAAGGAATGCCATGCGCCTGTGTCCGTTTATGGGGGGGGAGGGGGGGGGGGGGGGGGGAGGGGGGGGGGGGGGGGGGGGGGGGGGGGGGGGGGGGGGGGGGGGGGGGGGGGGCAAGTGAGAGGGGCGATTGGACGTTGAAGGAACAGCCTATCGGGATGCTGGAAGGTCGTTCGAGGAGATCGCCGCGAGAGGGGAGTGCCACGAGAGAGGGAAGTCGCGAGAGGAACAGACATCATCCAGTCACGTATGTGTACGTACTGAAGAGAACGTTTTTCTCATCTTCACCCGTCGTAGACGACGACGACGACGTTCTCCACATTGCTCGGTGTCGCCTCGACTACACCACCCAACTTTCGATAGTTATGTACCACATGGATGCAGGTACATACACTTGCCGGTACGTGGGTTGGAGAGCTGACGTTGCTCGTCGCTGCGTACTCGTACCCGTACATATATACATATATGTGTATCCACACGTGTATATACGATGCACATAGAGAAGGCGTGGTCAACGGCAATGATAGTCTTCTTCTGGGTGAACGTGTACCACGCGCACCTTCGCACCTGCCACCCGCCACCACCGACAGACAGATACCAGAACGGGGAAAGGACACGCCCTCTGACGGAATTTTGCTCGATCCGCCTACGCTCAACCCTCTCCACTCTCTGTCGTTTCCAACTGCCTCTTCCTCTTTTCCCTCTTTCCCCACACTGCTCCTTTCTGCTGGTGTATAAATGAGGAGTACCCGCGTGTAGGTGAGTTATCCACGTATACGGTTGAACAGGTGCACACTTCGATATCCGTGTAATGAATGTTATTCTATACATCTTAAGGGGAACCACACTTTACTCGGTGCGCATACATGCTCGAATATCCAACCTATCTCGACCCTTGCCTCTTGCCAACCTTCGGATCAACTATTCCGCTGGCACAGGCTCAAAGTCTCTAGCTGCGTATGCGCTTACGTACCTGGTCTTTTGCGCAATGTACTTTGTGTCGTACAGCTCCCGCGCATTTTCGTGGGTCTCCATTTTTTTAATAGTTTTTGTTTGAGCTTGTTTGGGCTCCTTCTGTTCTTTGGCGCAAGCTAGGCCAATGAGCTTGGGGTAGCTTTTTGAGCAGGGCTATTGTGAGCTTGGACGGTAACTGCCTCATGGGCTGAAGAAAACAGGTGATTGGATCGAACGTCCATGCGAAAGTGATTCTGTGTATGGAGATGCTACTGAAGGTTCGATATTTCGAAACTCCCGGGTTCGAGGAGCCGAAAAAGGAAAGAGAAGTTGAACGTCCGTAAAATAGATACTTGAGTCACCGGAGTATAGGAACTGGTTATTGAACGCTGGAAGATCCTCAAGAGGTCGATGTCTATAAAAGGGTTGCTTGGATCTACACACAAGACACTGCATATCCGGAAGTTAGTGTTCGATCTCTCACTTTCTTTTTTTCTAACCCCGTTTGCCTCATGACCTATTCAATGATCTCGATTCCTGCATATCTTCGCGTGGACAGATTTAGGATTCGCTATTTTTCTACTGCGATATGCATAATTGAATAGCTTCAACGTATATTTAATGTTTAAACGTGCAGAAGTTCGTGCTTATACGTGTTTCGTGTTTTCCATATAGCAGCCATTGCTGTGTGTTAAAATTTAGTGATTGAAGTTTTATTTTAATGATTCATGTAAGATCCGATGATATTGGTATGTGCTTGACTGAGGTTTTGTCAGTGACTGTAAATCTGTTCTTATTGTAAAAAAGGAATATCCATTTTCTTAACTTGATTAGTACGCTCATATCATATTATTATCAATAATTACCTGGACAAATGTTTTACCTTGATGATATAACATTTTCAGAATTTGCGACGATTTAGTTCAACCAGTTTTGCAACCATTAACGTTTGCAGAATTTGTTTTCTCATAAACGACAGTGTTAAATTCACATGTTTATAACTGCTACATTATTTAGTGAAAAATCCTGAAATAAATGATGTTTTATTAATTTAAACTCAATTCATTAATATATTAAACTATCGTTCGTCAAATTTTCAATAACTTTGACGGTTTTTCAACGTTCATCCAGTAAAACCTTAAAAATAATAATCAAACGTTTGTCAGTTTTTCATAACGCACTTAATCGCTTTGTTTTATGTCGTGATAGAATTTATTCGTGATGCCTTCTAAATCCACACGTGTCACGAGTGATACATAATCCATTTGGATTTGCACTGTGGGAATCAGAGAAGATGTCCGCACGCCGAATGGCTCATGGATATTATATGTATAGCCAGCTGTCGGTAATGTTCGCAGAAATAAGAAACGCTCAATCTTCGTATGGAATCTTATACTCCAGCCACTATTTCTCCGCACGCACTATACTTTCCTATTTTACGAGCATTATGTATTCAAGTGGTTTACGGAGGTCGTCGGATTTACTACACTTTAGACATAAAGTTGAAGGCGTAGCTATGGACATGTATGACGTATTGGAAAAATTGAGAAAGTCTTTACTTGCTCCTTCTTTGATAGCTTTTATACTTGTGACGGTTTGGCGAAGGGATTGTAAGATATTTGAGGTCTTACTTTATCTACGAGGATGCAACCCAAACCTTTTGAAAAATCTAGTAAGTACTTCAGGGAATTTACTTTCGATAGATTTCGACATCGCTTCTAATCGATTGGGAACTTGAACTGAAAACCGCGAATCTCTAAATCACAGAGGGAATTCGAATCGCCTCTTATTGATCCTGATTGCGTCAATCAGCGTCTGAACTCATCTAACGCGTCATTGGATCTTCCTTTTCATGTAGAACTTGCGTTTGACTCAACAGCTTGAATCTTCCATTCATTTTGAGTCGACTCTCCTGTTTTTGATTCGCACCGCATTAATCTGTACGTTTCATTGAATAACATTCCACCAAACGCAAGACCTTGAATAGTATAATCACTCTGCGTTTGCTCCAACTGCATCAACGTTTCATTGGACCATCCTGAGCAAAATCATAGGTTTCACCCATCAGGTATACGATAATCAGTTTCAAACATAATTATTGTCGCAGCACTAATTTTGGCAGTTCCTGCTGTGTCGACATTCATCTCTAGACAGACCGTCTATGAAGAGTATTAAAAGACTCCTGAAGAGCCATGTGTATTCAAGCCACATTGAGCTTTCATTAAGCCCCTAATTATCGACATGCATAGTTACGCATGTAAGTCTTGTGGATACAAGAGAGCGTACAAGGAATACAACAGGATCTCCAGCCACATATAAGATTGGGAGGGGGAAACTTTGCGGATGGCAGGAAGCGTATTAGCGCACGCTCGTTAGACGCGAGGAGTTCGTCTATCCTCCGATGTATACGTGTACCATGCCTCGACGGAACAACACCCTGATAACCTCAATGTTTTAGGGTATAGTTGCTTCGAGTATCCCAAATGTTGGCACACAACTAATCAGCGAATCTCGAATAAATACTGACATCAAGTTGCCGTTTAAATCACACCGGATTTGTTACCCTCGTGAATCTAATGACGACCTCTAATCGACGAGAAACGGAAACGTGGAGTTCACATTATACCGTGATATTATCGTTCCTCGTTATAACTATTTTTAAATTCTCGTTTATAATTACCAAGAATAGATAAAATAGTAACATGATATAACCGTAATGTGTCAGTAACATAAATTTGAGTCGAGAAAAAGTATCGCCCCAGATCTGCAAAATCGGCAGTGCCCGGTTACATTACCTCACGTAAAAGATAACGGGATAACGGTATTGCGACAAAAATCACGATAGCCCAACGATTGTGACACGCTGGACAGTGGATACGAGATATTTCGAGGTCATCGACAAATTGGAGTAAGCAACCCGTGATTAATCCATTAATGGAAGCGAATCCCTAATCAATAATTCCTGATGAACGATTATCAGAGTTCATCATCCGAAATAATGCGTCAGTACGTCACGGACACTGACGTACTGACGCAAGCCCCAAAAGTTTCGTAAGTTCGGGCGTAGGTTTGTGATGCGAACGAGAGAAGCGTAGAAACGGGACGCGGATATCAGGTAACGGGACAGAGAGCAGGTATATATGCTTAGGGAAAACGAGGCCGAGCGTGGGAGGGCTCGGACGAAAAGCACGTGGTGTACCAGCGACGCGCGCTTCTCCGCTGCGACTTCAATAAGCGTTATATATATTTATCGGGTTTTCCACCCTTCATCCACCACCTTTCCCAAACCCCCTCCCACTTGTTGTGCTTTACTCGGTGTTGCTATGTTGCCTTGTGTATCGAGAAAGTTCAACGCCAAGCCAGACGATGTTTCCCATCTCGTTTAGCCCCTTCAGCCGCGTGGATGCGCATCACCGACGTACAACCCCTGAATCAACAGGCTTCTCTCACCACACTCAATTTTATTTGCTCCAGTCCGGTTTATTCTGTTTCGTCACAGTCCTCCTCCAACCAAGCTTCCCTCTCGAGAAGCCCGAGCCTGATATATACGTTCTATTTTACATCTGCAATGGAATTGTTTAGTAACGCGGTTGTGACGTCATTTTCGGATTCAAGAGGTTGTCAAAAACGGGTGAGATCTTCCGGTTGTTAAAGCTCATGAAATCTTTCAATATCTTGCTATAGCGGTAGCTCAGACGCCTGCCACCTCTTGGCTTCTGCTCGAGATTCACGGACTAAGTTTCAGTTTCTTCAAGGGGATGTATGATTGTACTAGAAGGAAGTTCTAGACGTAATACTGCGAAGTATAAGATGTAGAAGTGCTAGTATCCAAACCACCGATCACTGATCGCCGGACGTCTTTTGATCTGCGATTTTTCGGTCTGCTTGGGTTACGCTTTCATGTTAGGGATTACTGGATAAACCATCTGGTAAAAAGTTAGTCCAAGTGGGGCAGCGATATAAATTGCTTACTTTATGATAAATTAACACTCATGTACATTTTCTACTATTAATAATAAGTGAAGCCAAATTGCACGATATTGGCACATGCTTCGCTGAGGTTTTCTCAGTAACTGTATATCTGTTCCAACTGCGCAACTTCTTGCTGTAAGAATTTATCACTCCTTCCAACTTTACCATTACCAGTGGAGACTGGAATATTCTTATCAGGTCCCTTCTCCATTTAAGGTCCGTATTGTGGATCTTACTTTACCAATTTGCCATTGAAGCATCGTGCTTCCGACAGATGCATCCACGCCATCAAGCCAAGAACATCCATTTGGCCGAGGAAGCGTTAGAGCTATAAGTTCAACATATATTCTTATCAGTGGCAATCGTGGCATCGTGAATCGCTTGGCAAGAGCATTTAATTTAATTCTAACCGTAATATGCCAGTGCTCGATAAATTTTCGGATTCCGAGGCTGAACTACGTGAATTTAAAACTCAGACCCAGCCGAAAAAAAGGACAGGGAGTGAGGAGCGTACAACCAGCATGATAGACTACTGGAGAAGCCGAGAGTAAGAGAACCTAGACACCAGTATCGAACGTGAGCAGGGAAAGAACTTTCGATAATTGGTTCAGTTTTGAAAGATGGAAAAGGGATGAAGAAGGTTCAGGATGGGGTCGCGATAGATCAAGAGTGAATCGCCGACGTGTCATTCACTCGATCAGAGTCTTGCTTTTCGCTATATAATCCTGAACGCGATTACTCGAAGGGGGTAGAGGTGGTAGTTTGAAAAAGGGGCACTTCGTCTTTCCCTTGGGGCGTCTAACGTCTCCCGGGCTCGCTTTAACGTAGCTCTGGTTCATTCTACCTGGCGAGATATTCCGGGTTTGTATCCGTATTATAAATACAGTGAAACCTCGATTAACCGGGAAAATTTGGACCGAAGTTTCGCCGGATAACTAAAGTAATGGTTAATCCGAAATAAATATTATACAACCTTTTATATCAATGAACCTCGTGACAACACATTTTGTACTGGATGATATTAATCCATGTTGAAGATTGCTCCCTATTTTACTCTCTTTTTTCAAAAAAGCTTGTAAATTTTTTCCGTTTTTGTTTCTTCCTTTGATTTTCTTTTGTTACGCGTTTTATTTTCCTTAACTGCAAATATTCGATTGAAGCGACCGTGCTCGGATGGATGGCCCTAGTGTCAGGGTGTTTGAAAGACGCACGGTTAATCCGCTCCATGGATAACCAGACCCGGTTAATCGGGGTTACACTGTACATACCGACGCACACGCAGACATATAAATATATGTAGGTAGGAACGCGGGAAAAGGATCTGACTAGGGAAGTATAAGGAGCAATTGGTATGCAAGGAGTACAGCCATTCATCTCCCGATCTCCGGCAGTCGCGACCTCCGGATATAAATTAGCTTTTGTTTAGCATTCAATGCGGGCTCTCGGGCTTACTCGAGCGAGCGAGAAAGCATTAAGTCGAGAGACTGCGAGAAAAAATAAAATAAAATGGAGTTACGAAATTTGGCTTCGGCTTTTGGGCGTGTGCACATCGCGGGCACTATTCCTGTCCCAAATCTTTGCTTTCGACGGGTGCAAAAGGGGAAAAGAAAAAAAAAAGTAAAAAAAAAAAGGAAACGACCAGAAACGAAATGGGACGCATTGGCGAGAGTCCGAGCAACCGATCGGCTGCAATTAACGTCGCCACCAACGTAGGGCAGCCAGTCAAAGCAGCAACAGCACCAGTCGAGGGACCTGAGCCAATTAAACATTCGCGATTGCCATGAAAAGGAATCGCCTCGGCGTTGAAAGGAAATTAAATTCCCGAAGCTCTGGCTTTTCATTCCCGTCTATGCATGTACATATCTATATCTACCATCGCATTCTATCGATGCCCAACCGTATCTAAGGAAATATGCGTTCCTGGTTGGCGAAAACCAATGGGGCTTGAATAAAAAGGTCCAAGCGCGGAATCGTTTCTACTCTCTTTTGTGACTCCCGTGTATGTAAGCCACTCACGATTGTCAGTTTTCCCGATAATACGCGAGTACTCCGAAATAACTCTTTTCCCGAGGCTAATTCGTTCAAATGTTTTCCTTGGAGCACCGCGAAAAGTAAATGATAGTCGACAATATTCTCGGTATAATTGGATTCTCGAATCGTTTTTTTTTTCAGGTATTATTCTCTGAAGATTGTCCGACACAAAATTTGTCCAAAACGATGACGTTGAACTTGTGCATCGTTGAATCGCAACGAAAATTAAATCTATCTTCGGATCCAATATTTTTTTGATCATAGAAAATGTGAAAATTCGTTAACATGTATTTTCTTATCGTTATCAGAAATATGCAATTTCAATTCGCAAAAAAACAATTGGGGTTTTGACAAAAACGAAGAATCTAAAAACGTATTCTGACGTTGCAAAATTCAGCGTCATCCAAAACGGGGAAGTCGTCGATTGAGCCTCAAATATTCAAGAATTCCATCGATTCATAAATATCCCTCAATAAGAACCTCAAAAGAATTTAAACGACGAAGTACGATGTTCCAGAATCGGCTTTGAATCAACATTCACCTGACAACCTTTTTTTTTGTTTGAAATCTCAGGTTCTCATTTGCCTCGATCCTTTTTTCCGTTTCCCCCGGTGGAAATGATTATCGAGTAATGAGCCAGCCGTGGTAGGAAATTTCGAAAATGGCGTTGCGTTGTTGTAATATAAATGGAAAGTCAGATTGATACGCGAGTTAGGTTGAGGCGAGAAGACGGAAGGAACCGAAGGAACGAAGGAGGGAGGGAAGAAGGATTCAGGAGCGAAAGAACGAGAGAGGTGTGGTACACGTTGAAGAGGCAGTGGTAGTACGTTCGAGTCAAAGCTGAAGTCGTTTGGTACAAGACAGCGGCGCATGTAAGAGTTTGAGTAACAACGAGTTGGAATAACGATGGAAAGAGGAACTCGTGTATATAGAGGAGGCGAAGGTGTATAAGGGATGGGGGGACGCCGAGGGTACGTCGGGAGGGATGAAAGGGTGTGAGGGCGAAAAGCCAGGGAAACTAGCTCGGAATAATTAATAAATGCGAAAATGCATTAGTATGCGTCGCGTGGGGTGAGTTTGAGTACGGATCTCGACAAGACCGTTCTTTCATATATACATACATGTATACGCGTACATAAGTACAAATGTTAGTACATAGTGTCGTTTTTGGGCTGGGGTTTGGGTGTCTCCTCAACCACCGTGTCTCCAGGCCAAGCGTAGGCCAACCTGAGGAGAGACCGAGACCAAGCCTGGAATTATAAAATAATAAAGAGAAAATTACGTAATGCGAGGATCAGATGAGAATTAGAGGACAATGAGGACGGGTCTAGGGTACTCTTTCCAACCACCTTTAGCTGCGTGATGGCGACAAGCGGTGTGCCAAGAAAACTGGGGGCTCAAAAGACGGGGAGGTACTGAGAGAAACCATCTTCTGTCTCTTTCGTTGCCACACCACGATTCTACGCTCCTCCTGTTCAACCGAGGAAGGAAGTTAATGCGTCCTCTATGTACATTGGCTGCGACCCGTGGGCTTGAAAAGCGAAGGTCGAGCCATAGACGTCTTAATGTCTTCAACGTATGGGTATCACGCTCCTCCCTTTTTTTTTTTTGTTCACCTCTATCACCGCTCGTGTAATCCGCAGCTTCACATCGGTTCTTCGCTTCACCCTGAGTTTTTTCGAAAACGATTTTTGGTCAAACATCTGGCAATAAATCCAATTTCGGTTGTTGATCGTTTTGGCTCCCAACCCAACGATGTAGACGCACCAATGAAAAAACCCGTTTAGTAGAGTAGACAACAATATTTCAAGGATGTAAATTCATCTTAGGTTTGGATAGCGATCCTATTCATCAAAGATGTAGAAATATCAATATCAAAACAATATGAATTTTCATACTACAAATCGGATAAGAACAACAATAATTTAGTTTTTTTATACACGTGAATTAAACGTATATATTTATAATTATATACATAAGAATAAAGATGAACCTCAATGATGAAAAAAATAAAGCTTTGATTATTCACGTTTCGTCTTTATTTTTATTATTTATATTCATTTAATTTTATATATAAATAATGTTAATTATGTACAGTTTTGTTACCAATAATAATTATATTTGTTTATATTTTTTTGCATATGAAATTAATTTCAATCGTAAAATCAGAACATAATATTTTTGACTGATCTTTAAAATCTTTAATAAAATGTTATCTTTTATCTTTTAATAAAATTAGGTCAGTCAGAAATTAAACGATCTTTTGGTAAAAATGAAAATGAATTTTTCTGATTGTTGGATAGAAATATACATTTTTAATTGAGCCTCAATTTTTTTCGATCTTCATCAATTCATCGGGTAAGATCAAATAGCATTGAGGGATGCCCCGAAATTGAATGACCTCATTTATTGCAACAAATCGTTAGCGTATTATCCTACATACTTTTTTTTCGTATAATTGAAGGTATAGTTTAGATTTGACCAAAGCAGAGTACATTTTTCAGCCTCGTATATGAAAAAAGTGTTTTCGAAAAAAAAAAGTGTACGATTGGCGCGTGGAGCAGTGAAAATGACGAGATAAACAATGGCGCCTTTTCGAAAGTGCGCTGAGGGGAGAACGAAAAAAAGTTTTGATACTTCGTTCTAATAAGAAGCATGCGAAAACCCGTTCGCGCGGCACTAATCGCGGAGAGATTCCTAATTAGTAGTCGGAAGGGAACGTTGCGACCGTCCCGACTTTGTAAATGGTAACAATGTTATGTAATTAGGTAAAAAGTTCTGTAATCAAGAAGTAGATCTTCTGTGACTCGGTTCTCTCTCTTTCTCTCTCTCCCCCCCTCTATTCTTTATCCTTCTTCCTCCCGACCTTCATCTTCGCACCCAATCTCCTCCGGCTCCTCTATCCTTCCCTACGAAAAAGGTCTCGTCGCGTTTCCACCTCACTCTGTATTAAAATAGTCTCGCTATGGGAGAGGACTCTTTGCGTTCTGCATATCTTGCAACAATGTCGGGTAGGTGTGGGGTAGAAAATCCAAACTTGGATTGACCAGAAGACTCAAAATTCCGAATTTTAATATTCCGACACTACAAATATCGTAAATATTTTGTTGGCATGTTGAAATAATCGGAAGCCACGAGACTTTGCAGGTGGGCAGGGCGAGTACTCCTCCAAGCAGTGAAAAATCAGGGGAGGGAAATACAAGAGTAAATTGGTCATCCGATATTGCAGTCAGTGATCCAGTTGTACATTGGTACAACTTTGCTGGATGATCTCATCGACTCGTACGAAGTCGAGACGTAACGGAGAACTCGTGCATGGAAGAGGATCATTGTCGTTACACGTATATATATATATATATATATATATATATATATATATATATACAGGGTGTCGGAAAAAGAAATGATAAAATCTGAAGTTCTGACAGGCCAGTTCATGATGATTCGGAATAACCAAATACGACCACATTGAAAGTGGATACTTTTCGAGACATTCGCACTTTTTTTTTAAACTCGTGAAAATCTCGGAGTCGAAACTGTATTTCGCATATCAGAAAAGTGCAAGTATGAATATTTCGTGTCTAGAAATTGTTGAAAAATCGTGCTATATCGATGATAACCAAATGAACAACTGAGAACCAAGCCTTAAGCAACATTGGACGACGTTCCTCAGATTTTAGTTGTTCAGTTGGTCGTTGTTGATAGCACGAACTATTATTAATATTTAGAAAATAAATATCCGTATTTCCAGCTATGACATGTGAAATATTGCTTCAAGGACGTAGAGAAGATCGACGCGACCTCACAAGTTTTAAAACTAAGTTTTTTCATAGACGTATCCACTTTCGTTGGTCAAACAGAGCATCAGGTTCTGTATAATTCATACACTCAGAAATTGGTTTTATCATATAACGTTAAAAATGTTTTATCATTATAAGAATCTTTTAACCTCGAGTTACAGATTTTCACGAGTTTCAAAAAAGTGCGCGTATTTCGAAAACTATGACATTTCCTACCGAGGTCACGTTTTGTTATACTTGATATCGTCATGAGCTGGTCTGACGGAACCTGTAACATTATCGTTAGTCGTAGCGACACACTGTATATGCATATTATAAGTAATGTCACGTACTCACGTGCATAATCGTGTATCTTCTATATTAAAACAACGAGCGACATTACACGTTCGATAACTCGGCACCATGCTTTTATTACATATACATTAAACTCTGAACTTAATACGGGCAGAGTAAAGTGGTATAAGGTTTAACATTTGTCAGCATCCGAGAAAACCGAGCGCAGCACAGTGCGCGGTTCTCGACCGTACATTTTTTCTTTTTCACTTGCAGCGCATGTTACAGCAGCCGCATTCGAATTACATGCACACACACACACACACATAAATACATTTATATATATATATATTCAACTTTAACAAACGAATATAACATTCAACAAACAATATTCGTTTGTTGAAGTTGAATAAATTGATAAAGACATACGAGTGCGCAAATGGGATGACAACACTTCGTGGCCGTATGAGAGATCGATAAATTGAAGTGTTGAGGCAACAAACGGCCCGCACGTGTCTCTGGGTCTTGTTCGATAAATAGGTATTCTATGAAACTGACAAAGCTATGATACACCTCTGTTAGCAATATTTTTTTGTTCGTTTACAGTAATGAGGGAACAAGTTGTTGAGCTCGTGTTGAAGCTTGCAGATAAACAACTTTTTCTGCCTTCCATCGATGAAGGTGTAGAGTTCTTCGTCCGATTTATTTAACCTCGTTTTGTGGGACATACCAGGAATATCATAATATCTTGTCACGAGAGGAAAATTGACATTTCGTGGATATAAAATTTGGATCTATTATTTAATAACATTTCTTGCGTTATGAAAGATATTTATAATTAAATGTAATATTCTTATGATAGTTATTGTTATTGTATGCTCTGTTAAATCATCGTGTTGTTTTTGCTGATGATAATCGATGCTTGATGATGTTATTATGAAGGATTGATTATGATTGTTGATGAAAATAATATGCTAATGGAAAGGAGAATATCGATATAACGGAGGATACAGTGAAGGATGTTATCGAAATAATAAATTGAATACACTCCCCATTTTACCCCCTTAAGGATTCCAGAAACGCTAAAGCACGGCTTTTTTAATTTGCTTCGTCCTGGTTATTTTCCGATCTATTCTCTACGACTTTCTTGGTCATTTGCCGTTTGTTATCCGGCCCGTCCCTGATCAGTTCCGCAGAAAAATAACGGCGGATCAGGAACTAGCTTTAGACACACGTTGCGATCCGATTCTAGGGTGGAAATCCTATTGGAGTCTGATGTCCAGGGAAGGCAGATCAGGGCCAGTACTTTTTCCTATCCGGGAAAATATCATTGATTACCCAGATAGCTGGACAACACGCGGCAAAAAAAAACTTTTGTTTCGTTGTTTTGGGGTGTGGCGATCGTACGCCTTAGAAAATGGAAAAAGCCGATCACGACGATAAGCTAGTGACAGAATTTGATCAACTGGTCGATGACGGGGCGTATCAACTGGAATGTTGAATGTTTCTTTCGGGTTTTTATTCACGTGTACAGTTCCGGTGGTTTCATTGATGGTTTTTTTTCCCCCTTCTTTTCGTTTCGGGAACAAGGGGTGGAAATGATCCCTGCAGAAATGGGAAGACGAGCCGGACAAAGACTCCAGTCTTTTCGTGGCTTCGCTCGGAGGGAAAGAGAGGGAAATAGAGAAAAAGATAGAGAGGAGGGGGAAGAAACGGAAAGAGATGGAAATTCGTGCGGACATTTTTCCTTCCCGGTATCACAATAGAAGACCGGATTTCTTTTGGCCCCGTCTTACAAGTTTCCCTTTTCCTAGCAGCTCCACGGAGCAACCCCTTGTCCTTCTTACAGGCCGGAATTACAAATTTCGGGCTTTTCTTTCGTCGCCGTGGTCGTCGCCGGCGTCGTCGTTGTCGACCTTCCCTTTTTTCTTCATCGGCTCTTTTTATTTCCATCGTGGACGACTGCGGTGTCCCGCGCGTAACTTTATTGTGCCCAGGGTGATTAAGAGCATCACGTCCGAGTAGAAAAGAAATTCTGTACCGAGCGGTCTAACTACAACCTACCTATATATATATATACATATACATTGATATACAGGGTGCCCCAGAATTCAACGAAAATACTGCAGGTTCGGTCAGAACAGCTCATGATGATATCAAGTATGAAAAAATCTGGCCTCCGTAAGAAATGTCATAATTTTCGAAATATCCGCACTTTTTTGAAACTTGGAAAAATCACTTGAGACTAGCAGATTTCTCGATGATAAAAAATGATTAACGTTAAGTAAATCCACCAATCTCTGCGTATATGGATTCCTAATCAATGTTGCTAAGCGTTACAGTTGCACGCCGAACATTTTTAGCCCTTTCGAATCGACATTCCTTAGTTCTCGGTTAAACGAATAATTCAAAAAGAAGGATGATCAGAATTCATTAGACAAGTAGTAAAAACGTAGACAATTGAACAACGGTCTGGGCTGAAGAAATCGCCCGGTATACTGACCAAGCCGGAAAGGGCATATTTGATCGAAAGAAAAGAAATGGTCCTTAAGGAATTTGTAGGTGTACTTAAGAGAGTGCTGGATCGGTAGAGACGTGCTTCAGCAAACCAAACGGGAATATAACGTCGATTGGATATAGTACGCGCGAAAGATGTGTGTAGCGAAAAGTGCGAACATGAATGGACTCTGCCGCAACACGGACCCAGGCAAGCATCGTCTATACGAAGAGATTTCCGAGCGTTTAACCTGCGGTTTAATAGACTGTAAACGCGCTGCGAACCGGGGAACTGAACGGGGAACTGTTACGATGAAATTTAATGGTCAACAGATACGTGTCACTCTCGCCTTTCCGTTACCTTTCGCTTCTTCTCTCTTGTCCTTTTTCACTCTTTTTCTTTTTCTCGGATTTTCTTTTTCTCTTTTGAAAAAAGAGCGCTTTTAGTTGCAGCTTACAGTTAAAGATATAAGAAATAGTTCTTCAATAGCTAGTTCAATTAGTTTTCAATTAGTTCAATAACTAGTTTCAATAATTTTCAATAGTTTTTCATAGAAATAGTTTTCTAAAGAAAAAATAGTTTCTTTTTTCTTTGAAGTTTGCATAAATCGTATGTCTATTTTATTTTGAATCATTATACTGTATTATTTAATGTAATATTATTGTACTTTTATTTTAGTAAAGTTTTTACTTTTTAATATGATGTTTTGATATTGTTTTGTTTGGGTTTTTATTACTTAGTAATGTTTCGTTATTCCGCATTCTTCATTATTGTAAATTTATTCTGGTACGGAATATGGTATGGATTCTATCATTCCCACTTTTTTCGTTATTTTTCAGTAACTCCCACAACTTCGTTAAAAATCATATTCGAAACTGCCAGCTTTATATAAAATCGTTTGTTGATAAAAGACACGTAATTTATTTATTGCTGATTAATCAATGTACGAATGTAAAACGAAAAATATTCAAATTTTATACTTACACTAGTTCGAGCGTGGCCGCGCGGATTAAGCTGCCAGGGAACCGTCGTGGGCTGAAAGTGTTCCTTTTCCCAGGAACCGTTGTCGAACGGGCTATCACCGATGTGTCCCTATAACAGATTATTCAATTTCCGTTTAAACTATACGTTTCGCATACGTTACTGAACGATGATATTTCGCAATGTTCAAGCTGTCCAAAGATAAAGTGCCAATTAAACGTCTGAACGAAAATAATATCGTTCAACGTTTTATTACGAATGAAGAAAAAAATAATGGCTGCGACTGCGAACGATGAATTTCGAAACTGGTAAAAGGTGCATTAATTTTGGGAGAATTTCTGTTGACACGAAAAAATTTGAAAATTGTATACGACAGAAATAAAGTATTTTTTTCTGAAGCAGGGAATTATTAACTCCAAAAATAATACTATATTTCCTTCATAAATAATTTTCAAGTTTCGTTCGGTTACTTTTTCTTATATAACATGAAAACTACCTTCTAATGGAATAATGTTGCAGTAAGTTTCTCATGGTGAAAAATCTCGGGGTGTAAATGTGTAAGACGAAAAAGAGCCACCCTACGTGCGACTTTGCCCTCTACAAGCCTTATTTTTCTTTTAACTTTTGACCCAGAAGTAACGGATTTCAAGAGTACGAGAGAAAAACTCCCTTCGTGCGCTGTGGCCCACGCGAACGTATAAATCATGCTGTATAATGAGACCGCTACATCTTCGAGTTGGACCCTCTTCCGTCTATCTCCGAGTTTCTGCGAATTCTTTTATAAATCTTATCATTCCTCGGATCTCAAGATGGATGCACCACAAAATGCAGAAATTAAAAATGGTGGCTTCAATATGGTAGACTAAAATGCAAACATTGATTGGAATAGGATGGAACTTGGTACTCGGGGATTTTTGAGGTCGTTGATTACGAATCTGTCATAAAAATGCAGGAATACAAAATGCTCGATCCAATATGACGGTCCAAAGTAGAAAAGTTTATTTGAATCGGATTTAGCAGATTTGTAATCCTCAAAAACCCCGGGGTACCAAATTTCGCGAAAATTTCCAAATACTTTTCATTTCGCGTTTGGAACACTCGGATTATTGTCGTTTTCCCATAAACGGCCGTTATAAATTTACATTTTTATAACTGCTAAATGAATAACTGAAAAATTAAAAAAAACTGTATTAACGTTCCAACAAGATTTCCATTTTAATTTTTCAATTGAATTCAATTTTTAAATTTGAATTCTTCAATTTTTCAAGAAAATGCGCATATATTTTAATATCCATCCACATAATATCTTCCATGGATTTTTTCGAGTGAAAAAAATAGTCAAAACGTTGGCGGAACTCAAAGGATCGGAGCTACGTCGAAGTTGATCGAATAATTGGTTACGGCTAGTTAAGAATCATAATTGAATTTGGACGAAAGTGAGGAACGACAGGGCTGGAGTAATCGGCCAATTCAGATACCGGAGTGAGAAAAGCTCGATGGTTTTCGACACTTGCGCGTTCCCGTCTATCATTAAGCAACACCAAGAGAATATCCATAAATATCCACATTTCAATTAACACGTTTCGATGGTTAATTCACGCGATGACAGATTCGACGGTGGACCAGCCCGGAGAATGTCATTAGGAGGTTAGCTCGGTGCTTGAAACATCAGTGCTAAAATTAAACCCCGATGAAAGCTGGTAAACGTCGAAGCAAAGTCACGTCTTGTTACTCGGTTCGTCAAAGGGATCAACGTTTTGGATACCCAAGTATCCAATGTACGCTTATAAACGTGCATATATGCAACCGTTCCGTTTTCACCTTTGCAATACATCGTCGTCTCGTATTCTTGGCGATGGATTTAATTCTATTCGTTCGTAAGCAAGAAATCGAATAAAATTTTGCGAATTATGCTCGTACATACGATCCTGAGGAGATCACCCGAGGACAGTTTCTAATTTCGTACTATTTATACGACGTGGAAACTCGGTGCCACGTATCACGTTGTAGACTTCACGTAAACGAATACGCCAAAAGACTCGCTCGAGTCTCGGCGCCTGAGTAATTAAAAAGAAGAATCGTCCGTATATCCGGGGTATAAATAGTTCGCATTGTGTCCGCTATAATCCCCCCGGGGTATGTATACCGCGTGTATACGCGAAGCGAGTTATTTCGTACAAACGAGTTACTTATTCATCCCCGTTCTAACGTGTCCGTAAGGACGAGACGTAACGATCGATCCTTCCAGAGAAACGAGAACTCTCCGTCTCTTTTATCACTCTTTTTCGATAACTATCGTCTAAACGAATGTTGAAAAAAAGGCTTTGTTTCGCTTGTCTCTAAAGTGCAGGCTCCATTATTTATTTCGTAAAGGATTTTTTTTTAAACAATCAGTCGAAACAATAAACTCGATAAATATTGAAAAATCGCCATTGTTCTTTCGAATGAATTCTTGAGAAATGGTAGAACTTGATAGAGTACTAATGCATTGAGTATTTGGAAATTTTTCCATAAAATAATTTGAAATTGTAAACGTTGGAATTTAAGACGATTATTTATGGGAAAAAACTCGTTTGCAGGATATTAAATAATGAAGATTAAGGACCAAGCGATTGATCGTCCGAAGCTTCAAGTAAATAGATTGCGATTTCGATTCGCAAAATTTATAAAGTGGAAGGTTTATTTTAACGATGAATTGATCAGCAATCATTGAAAAACTCAATATAAATATTGACTTTTTGGGTATTTATTCATAGTAAAAAGATTATCTGAACAATCCAATTTTGACGTATCGAGTATGATTATTAATTTTTATTTTTCATAAATGATTTAATTCATAAGTATTAATTAGATTACAAGATTGAGATATTTTTAAAATCATTATTGCAAGTGGAAAATTGAAAATGTCTTCGTGCGAAATAATTTCCCACGAATAAATTTCGACCTCTATTTATACATTCCTAAACATACAGTCACCTCTAAACGTAACAAAGTTCTACCACAATTTCGATAATACTCCTATCCGTGTATCATCCAACAGTAAAAATGTAAAAATGTTGAATTTGGTGTTTCATTTAGTGACGCATCGTGCCAAAAATGTTCCTACCAGAGTTTTTGCTTTTTCACGAGGGTCTGTCAAACGCGGTATCTACTTGAAGCCTCGCGTACGAGTAGGAATAAACAGACGACGAGGTAAATAACGAATCGTGGAGTAATCGCCGGCTACAATGCAACACAACGAGAGAATTCAGAAGGAGAGAGTGAGCAAGCAAAAGTGAAAAGTAAAGTAAAGGCCCGACCGTAGCTGTCGTATATGCATGTGCAACTTCGTTTTATACGTATAGAAGTACGGTTTTTAGAGAGAGAAAAAGACACAGGGGGAAAAGACGCAGAGGTGCAGAGAACGATACAGAGGGAGGGGGCAGAGAGAGAAAGAAAAAGAGGGATAGAGGGCGGAAGAATGCTACGGAGACGTACAGTACATCCCCGATTACCCGGATCGGGTCATCCAACGAGCGGAATAACCGTGCGTCTTTCAAACGGCTTGAAATTTGCACCGTCCATCCGAGCATGGTCGCTTCCGCCAACCGTGAAAGGTGTGAAATGGCAATCGGAGTTTTGTAAAAACGCGACGGATCATCCGCAGAATTGCTGGAGTCGATCGAATATTTGTAGCTCAGGAAAATGAAACTTAAAAAAAAGAGGGAAAATAAAAAGTATTTTTCAGCATAGATTAATGTAATTTAGTGAAAGATGCGATGTACGGTATTGCAATGAAAACTTCAAGCCGTTCAAATATAAATAATATATTTATAATAATAATATAAGTATATCAGGATATAATAATTACATAATATAATAATCTAATAATTGTAATATGAATAAAAGGATCCAGAAAATTGATTGCGGATAAACCGACGTTTCGGCTTTCCGCTGATCATTCGTTCCTGATCTTGCCGGTTAATCGGTGTTCAACTGTACACGGTGCCCTCTCATTTGCATGTGCCATAGTCCACAACCGGCAAGAGAAACCCGGCAACCAACAGCTGGACATACACTCCTATTAAATACACTATATACAGATACACGAAGATGCAGAAAATTACACAAGCGTATAATACGCGAAGCCGGCAACACTGTACACAAGCAAGCGCTATTCTGACGAGACTGGGGTACAAAAGAAAACTCACGAGCAAACAAAACAAGCAAACAAGTAGTAATGGCTGTGCATGTCCGCGTATCAACATATACGTCGCCTAGATACTGAAAGGCCTCGTCCAGCATGACTTATTGCTATGCTATAAACCCGAGCTACGCCCTTACGTTTTTCTGAGCCCAAACTTTGCACATTTATAAATACACCTGTACGGGCTGTTCCGGGCTAACCTGAACGAAGGAATCGTTGAAAGCTAATCGGTATTTTTTGTTCGTGGTCATCGTCGTCAACGAAACCATGGAAAAATCAGTAAACATTTTTCATAATTTCATGAAGTCAACGTTTGATGACCGACAATCGTGAAAATGATCTTTTCTTCGGTAAATATTCGGAAGTCAAATTCCCGCTAAAAAGCGGAAAACCAAACAAACGAATCCGAACAAACAAACCCAAATCGATTCTGACAGGAGTTACACTGCCGAATATTTATCTTGTCGTCTTTCAAATGATGAAATAGAGCGATACTTTTACCCTTTCGCATCGAACGAGACATGTGCTGTTCCAGTTTTGAAAATTGTTGATATTACGTCTGGGACAACATATGTCCCAGTTACTGAAAAATATCACAGATAATCCTAGATAAAATCCCAGGAAATACTATGAAGCTTGAGAAATCGTTGTTATTGATGGAGCTCTGTTATGGGGACGTTTATGCGTCTCCTAGACCTTCAACGTTTTAGACATAAAAGTTATTTCATGTAATAATCGATCGGAGGAGAAATAACGTATCCCAGCAATGGGGCGTACTCGGACTGATATTTCGCCTTAATGAAAGGGTTAAGGGGCGATGCGGAAGGTTTGTTACCAAAGACAGCGAGTTGTCAATAACCCATAAGAAAACATAGGAATAAAATATATAAAGTGATTCGGGTCAAGTGTGCGCAATTGGCAGTTTTAAGGGTTGTTAAAGCTTAAAAGGTAAAACGCCTAGTTTTGTATTAAAATGTTATTCTTGTATGTCAAAAATTCATAAAATATCAATTAAAAGGTTTTTTAAAATTGTACTTCAGTAATGTAGTTATTAATCCTAATGAAGCCTACAGCAATATCTTCATTTACAATCTCATTAAAAAATAATAAAAATTGCTTTGAATTCGAATGCCCAAGTTAGAAACCTCAAAAAAGACGTTTATTAAAAAAAAATTCAGGATCCTTTCTCATTTTCCATTTCGTTTTTACTGTGGACGAAATCGATAAACAATATGGCCGTGATTGAATTGGATATTTATTGGCTCGTTTTTAGCTGTTCGAGGGCTCAACGCTGACCACACGTTCTCGAATAGTTCGTACATTCACTTTGTCGCCGCGCGTGTTTCAAATCGTCTCGTCGGCAACTCCATTCTTCACGTTTCATCACACGTACCGCCAGTATTCCTATCTTTATGTGAGACGGGAGTGCGACGTGGCACACGCGTGTTAAATCTTTCGGTCCAACATGCTCTGAAGTATTGCCTCTGAGATGTTCAACGGGGAATAAATGAGCGGTTCGTCTTCCCCTCGGTGTAACAAAGGTTCGGTAATGCGCGCCGAAACGCGGCTTATACGTGCGCACATTGGCTCGATACTCGTTAAAAATTGTCCTCGTTGAGTCAAGAACGATATACTGTACGACGGACGGCTCGTATTGGACAACTACTCTCTTCAGTTGCCTTGGAACGATTCGTTGGTGGAACACGGACGTTCCTTCCGTGTTGATATAAATTGCTGAAAGTGTTTTTGATCATTTTCATCGGCGGTCATTATTACGGTACCAAAAATAAATATAATATCAATATAAATAAACACTTTCGATATCATTACGATGATACGTTGTAAATCGTCTCTTTAGGTATTACTGAATAAATATTTAAAAAATCGCCAAAATTAGTGACCGTTTGAAGAATTATTCTCAAATATTCTCGGTAGAATAATAATAATAAAATAATAATAAGAAAAATAATATTACAATAATAAGAATTTACCATGTAATAGAAAATAGTAAAAACAAAATTACATTCTTTTATTCATTTCATTTTTTAAATTCCTAAAGAATAAAAATTCTAAAAAAAAAAAAAAATACAGATTTGCACACCGTTCGGCCCACGAGAGACAAAAGCCTCAGGGGTGTTTTTCCCCATTCTCGCCCTTCTTCGCTTTCATCCATCGTTGATTGCAATCATATTTCCAGCAGCTCCAGATTTATGCAACGTGTCACGTCTTATATACAAATATATGTATGTAAAACGGGAAGGGGATGTACGGGGTTGATACATCCGAGACGACCGGAAAGACGGGGTGCTGTTCGAATACCTGAGTCGCGAGACATTTCGAGTCTCGCGAATAGCGGGGACTCCTCGCGTTGTGTTTGCGAGCCATTGTCGTGGGGTTGTAATTGGCAATATCTATCGAATTTTACAATAAATCTCAGCGAGCTCCCAAGGGACGGTTGGGGTGGGTAAGAAACACGGAGGAAGAAAAATAGGAGAGGTGAGACTTTGCGGTTCGATACTGAAGAAGGGGATGCAAAAGTGGTATGCTGAAGACCGACGAAGGGAGGGAACGAGTGAGAAGCGGGAGGGAGAAGAGAGAGCGGTTGCAAGAGGGATGGAGAGAATGATCGGGGTTAGGGTTTTCTGGTGTGCTCGCGGAGCAATAAAACATGGGGTAGTATCGCACCCCTCCGAGAGGCCGACGCACCGTGCACTTAAATACGCTATCTTATCGTCAAATTAGGTCGCGCTTGAAGCCATACTTTTACAGGTACACACGCGCGTCAGGAAGTTGGAAGGAGGTTTAAACAACACCCTACGATACTGTAGGAAGATTTGCCCAACACGTTTCTCTTCCCCTCCCCCCGCGCTCCTTCGCTCCTTCCAATTCTCGATAAAACGAGGAGGCGTCGGTGAAATTTGCGACGAGCCTTTCGTTTTCCAACTACACGCAGATTTGTATATAACTATACACGCATGCACACCCACATACGTACGTAAAACATCAGCGTGGTAAGCCCTTGACGTTTTCGCACGGTCAGTTTAAAGACTCAGTGGCGAATCGGATTAAATATGTTTAGAAGCCTCGCGTGTCTTGTGGCACTCTCAAAGCTCTTTTATTACGAGCGTATAATTGTTATTGGGTAAAAAGTACATACGCGATACGTTATCGTCATTATTACGTTTTTCCTTCGTTTTTTGCACTTCGTTGGTACTCGAGGCCTCTGAAAACCACCAACTGGTTTCACCTTTTTTTCATACTTCGGTTTTATGTTTATTAATGTAATACTTTAAGGGGCACGCTCGCGAAAAACGAAACCTTTCGGCGTTATTTTTTACACTTGCCTCCGGTTTAATGTCTTAAGAATGTTGCGTGCAAGTTTCATCCTGATATTCGAAAAATTCAAAGTATTATCGGTTTTTTAAAGAATGAATTATTATTAACTTTTTTTTTAATATGAGAACCTCGGGAATTTATGTTGATGGATGGATATAAATAATCGGGAACCATTTTACAATATATTTTCTTTCAATCGTGCAATGTGAGAGATAAATAATTTCGGAAATGACATTTTGATGATTATACCGAAACTTCCGTTCCTGATCAACCGACTGCAGTGCAGAAATTGAATTGGGATTATGGAAAAGCTTCAATAAAGACCTGAGAAGGGAAGAGACTTATATAAGCCCTTAAAGGCCCTCCTTATAATCGAAGTTCCAAACAACTACGAGGGACGCCCCGTCGGTTTCCCACACGACTTTCAATAGTACAACGATCCCAAAGACAACAACAAAAAATCTCATTTGATAATGTCCCCGTCACATTGTTTTTTTTTTTTTGCTTCCTCGAGATACGTGTTTTCTCTCGTAGGCAAACAGCAAAGCGTACATCGTTTCTTCCCATTGTCTCATAGCTGCAAAAACACAGCGGAAAAATACAGAGTAGAATCGATATTGATCCACAGTGGAAATTAATTGTTTGTCGCGACGGTCTCCCGTTCATAGTGATAACAATTATTACGAAACCTATGACAATCGTTTAGGCCGAGGAGGGAAGAGCGAGAAGGGTGGCTATTGTCGATTATATACCGATATCCCTGTTGTATCCCGCGTGTATGCGTAATTCGATCGATACGAAGCCTCGTAAATGAGTACGTGTCAAAACAGCTGCTACCGACGAATCGAATGTTCCGTACGTTGTTTATCGTATTTACTGTATAAACACGGAGCTTATATTTCGTCCATGCGAATTGCTATTTTTATTTCTCGTTTTTCACGTCCAGCTGAGGCCTCTAGACGCCAGCCTTGTCACTTGACGTATCGTTTGAATTCTCGCTTGTTTTTGTGTGTAGAGATTAACGAAGAAAAAAAAGAAATATATTTTTTTTCTTCGCTCGAAAAAATATTATTTGGATAATAAGAGGATTTTGAGGGTAATGAGGATTTTGATTACTTTCTGTTCCTGAAGTAACAATTTTATTGATCCTTCTGATCGAATAGGAAATTAATAAAACACTAATAGGGACAATTATTTATTAACGTTAATATAAGAAGCCACCACACTTTTTTCTCTTTTTCCATTTTTTTTATGGGTTATGCTCACCCGAATAAATTAATAAATATGGCGCAAAGAAGAACTCGGCTCGAATAGCGTATAAAATAAAAACTACATATGCAAGATGGCTGATAATGTCAACATATATTGGGTACATTTATAAAAATCTAAATTCGAATGTAACTCACGAAATTCGATACCGAATTTTTTGAACGAGCCTCATAACCGCAAATTTAGAAAAAAACATAGCCTTTTCTCCTTCATTAGTAGAGGCTGGAAAAAAAAATAATTGACTTATTTTTTATATTTGCAGAAACAAAAGATTGCTTGGTACATATTCGTTTTAATTATGATAATTATCGTAATTTTCAATCATCGTAATTATTGAACGTATTATACATGTGAACGACTAATTCGAAATTCGATTGCAGTTTACTGGAATATAATTTAATTAATTGGATTGTTTAAAACGTCGACCTGACGTAAAGCTTTTGAATTATTAAAAACAAAAAAATGAAAATGCTCCTCTCCGCCTTCCGTACCACTGTTATTCCGTTGCCTCGCATGTGTTCGGCCACTGGTAAATAGCTTGAAGAAGCGAATGAAAATAAAACAAATAAAGCGAACAAACAAATAAAATAAGAATGCGCGAGGAGACGGAGTTTGTGGCTGTCAATCGTTCCCCTTCAGATCCACGCTCGGCACGTTGTCCTTCCAAAAATAAATGCGTTATTTATCCACAATTAAGCCGGATGTCGATGTTTGCTTTGGAAGAAATTGTTTTGTTCGGTTTGGTCGAGGCAACACGGCGAGCGAAAACGGAGGGACATCGAAGAATGAGACAGACGTTTAAACGTGACGGAGAACGTGTACGTGAATAAGTCATATTTCTCCTGTTGTGCATATGTGCGTTGTCGTCCCTGATCTCTCTCGCTCTCTCTCTCTCTCTCTCTCTGCGTTTTAAAATATTTTTTCAATGGAATTGAAATGATCGTTGCTTGTTGTCTTTCCGCAAAAACTGTATTTACGAATGCAGTATTTATGCACAATTGCAAATATTATATCAAATGACATTTCGAATAAAACTTTCAGTTTAATTATCATTCATATTTTTTACTCCACCAATTTTTAAATCCCTACAAAGATGTAGTAGCACGCTTCAAAATTCCTATAAACTCTTACTCGCGTGAAATTATTTTTTGGCCCGAAAACCGCGCCGTTAATTACGATCGTGATCGGTACAAAGAGTAATTCGGAAATAAGATTTATTTATTAATTCGCGGGTGCTTTTGTAACGCAATTACGAGGCTGGGCATGAAAATATCTAGGAGAGGTCGAAGAGTGTTCAGTCCTCGTCACCCTTGGGATGTCGTCGTATTCGTCTCACAGCCCTTCGTACACGATAGGTCTAATTTACTTAAGAGGACACGCGAGTATACGTTCGAGCGAGTGAGACGAAGAAATGGAGAGATGGCGGATGGGGAGGGGGCGGGGACGGCGAGAGAATTGTCACGAGAGGGAGAGAAAGAGAAACGTGAAAGTCATTCGACGCCAGTAGTTCCTTCGTTCCTTCTCTAGTGAGATTCCCTCTCGGGTTGCCTGAAGGGTGAACCGAGTCCCCTCTCTTGCTCCCGTACACGCCTATCCACTGGGATATGTTCATAGACACAACGAAGCGGAGAACAATCTTACTGTTAATCTTGATTTAATCCTTGACAAGCGCTTAAGCGTCCCTAAACTGGCGTTAAAACGTTCTATACGTCTACTCGTCGTTGTACATACGCCCCGAACCCTTCCTCCTCAATTAATCGAGCCTCGCTTTTACCTAGGCGTTGATTAAATTGCACTCCCTTTTTTCCTATTTTAAAGAAATTAATTTCTCAATTAAAAAAATTATTAATTTAATACATTTAAAAGGATTAAATTAATTATTTTTAAAAGAATTAATCAATTTCATTCAAAATTTTAAGAATTTATTAATTTATTCAATTAATATTAAAACAATTAATTTCATTAATTGCTTTTCCGAAATAATTTTGGAAAGAGGAGAATTGATTTTTATTTCTTTCAACCCGTTCGTCCGCGAGCGTGTTGCGCAACATTCGGGACATGAAATGAACTGCCAATGGACAAACTTGATTGTTGATTCCTGCCCTGTTTTATTTTTGTGCATTTTTCCCGCATTTTATAAAAAAATCAACGTCAGCAAATTTACTGGATTTATTAATAAATAAAATATAAGACGATGTTTATTATATTGCGAAAGAAACTCTGCGGAAACGGTTTTTCCATATTTATAAATAAAAGCCTTTAAATAATATTTTTATCCAGTGCATCGACTTTCGTGATTGAAACAACGACGAAGGTAAACAGATGAAATGCCACGTGGATTCGATTTCTCATTTACGTACGAAAAAAAAATATATATATATATTGTTATTCATGTAGGTTAGACACGCAGTTTTTTTTCCCTCTTTTCTATGACTTTCCGAAAGGGAAAAAAAGAAACGTCTCGGCGAGGGGGTTGAAGAGTCATATTTAATTTTTATTATATCAGCCGTTGTATGCATCGGGTTTTCCGCCGGAGGAGTTGTATTTTTTTTTGTATTTTTTATTTCTCGTCGTTGTCGGGGACCGAAATTTGGTATCGTCCTAGCCGGAGATCGAGGGGGTGAAACGAGTAGCTCTTAGCTATATATCTACCGAAAGTTCTCAAGTATATACAAGGAATAGCAAAAGGGCACGGGTTGTATGTAAATATACCGTGATACATTGGATACTCGCTTATAAACACCCCATTTTTATTCGAGTAACGTTTTCGCAAGCCATACCGACCACCCCGTGTCCCGCGACCATCCCCTTACCACTCACCCCCGAAAAGTGTCGCGGACGAGAAAAGCGAAAGAGAGAGACCGAGAGAAAAAGAGGAAGGGAGACAGAGAGAAAAGAGAGAACGCACAAGCGGCCCAACCTTCGGTCGTCAACATCTGGGTAACGCGAGAAATAAAAGAGCATCGAGCCAAGAGACGGTCCAACCCCTGAATTTTCTCACGACATCACGCGCCAACGAAACCCCTCTTTTTTATGCTCTTTAGCGCTCGAAGATGATTCGTAAGAAAATAAAAAATAAAGAACGGAAAGGAAAGAGGAAAAAAAATCGGAAATAAAAAGAACTAAAAAAGGGTGTAAAGGGGATATGGGTTGTATAGGTGGACCCTGTGATAGAGCCGAGAAAAGGGACGCCACGGGTGAACGCGATTGGTATTCCATGAAAATTCGAAAGGACTCCAATTGAATTTGGTGATAGCTCGGCTTTATCGTGGCTTACGCAAAAAAGAAAAAAATCTTTCGCTTTTTATCCTTCTTCTTCTTTTTCTCCCGTTCCTCTTGGACTTTTTGCATAGCGTGTCGCTTTTTTGCATCGCCTCGC
Organism: Ophioninae sp. A BG-2022a; assembly: GCA_030523105.1. NCBI lineage: Eukaryota > Metazoa > Arthropoda > Insecta > Hymenoptera > Ichneumonidae > Ophioninae sp. A BG-2022a. The sequence continues at coordinate 71,351 of JAPYZI010000163.1, read as the reverse complement.
TCTTCACTGATTGACGCTTGAAGTCGAGACAGGGCACGGAAAAAAGTCTGGCCCTTCGAACCCTCGATTGCCGGACCTTTTTTTCGCACGAGTCATTCCGCTTGCAAGCCTCTTCAAATATTCCTGATTTTTACGGACCGTTTAGTTTCGACGTCTATTATTTTTGGACGAAATTTGTCCGGATCGACGAATTTCGGAAATTTTTTTTTATCGAAGGCAAAATTGCGGTTTAAATTTATTTTCGGTAATATTAAAGTTTTGCTAATAATCCTGCGTACGATATCCGAATCAGAATTTTACACAGTATCGAAAAGAAGGCAATTTTCGAAGCGAACTTTTCTTTTTTTTTTATAAACGCTATCGAATAGATATTTAAAAAACGTCATTTTTTAGAATCGAACATTGACGCATTCTTTGAAACTTAAAAACTGTAAATGAAATAACCCTGAGTAATTCGTTAATTAATTGAATAATTACTTAAGTGATTTTGATTACATTATTAGGTTATTAAATAGCTGAATTTGAAATCCTCAAAAAGTTTAATTAATCATTTTCCGAAAATAAAAAAAAATCTGATTTACCGTATCAGCATTTTTTATTTCTAACCATTCAATGGGTTTCACGATGAATTTTAAAAACAGCTGCTGCATACATTAATTCTACTAAATCTAACTAAATCTACTAAATCGACTAAATCACCGTAAATTCTGAAAATAATTTGTAATCGATATACTCTTAAAATTTGTTAACTTTATTTATTTACAATAATTCTATCATGTTTCCTCGAAACATCGAATAAAGCACGAACATTTTTTTATCCCATATTATCTTATGATTAATAATGATAAAATTATTTAATTATAATAAGATAATCTGAATGTATTAATCAAATTGAAAAAAAAAACAGACCAATTTGTTTGTTGCACCAGATGTACAGTTATTAACAAAACCTCAGTCAAGTACATGCAAATATTTTCGAATGAGACTTCAATTATAGTTAAAAATTACGAAATATAAATTTGTAAGTGTTAATTTATTATTAAAGCTAAAAATGTCCCTGAAGATTCAGAATCATAAATCCACGATTCCCTTATTTTGAACGAACTTTATGCGCGAGGGTTCATCCAGTAATACCTTAAATTTCCGTTTGCTTTCTCTACTTTTCAATTGTGCGTTGTATCAATATTATTCACGCCGTTTCGTATGATATCCGGCTGTAGCCACGCATCCCTAAAGTTATAATAAACTTTGCCAAGCCTGAGCGATGTCGGCATACACCACTGCGGAATTTACGGCAGAGAAAAATTGGTCGTACGACGGCGCAACGGACACAAAGTTTCTTGGTAAGGAGGAAAGAGGGAGAGAGAGAGAGAGAGAGAGAGAGAGAGAGCCGCTTTCTCCCCAGCCAGCTTAACGCGATTATTTATTATTTCATACAGAGCTTTTTTGCGTCGATAACGCGGCCACCGTTCGCTGTTGAATTAGCATTTTTTTGTTGTTTAAAAATGAAATATACCGAGCTTGCCTTGAGTTGCTCGAAGCTGGAGAGACTACGTAAAAAAAAAGGTGTACACGTGAGAAAAGAGAAAACGAGATAGAAACAGAGAGAGAGAGAGAGAAAGAAAGAAACTATAGGAGAGTCGGTACACGGATGGTTGCGGATGGCAAGAAAAACGTGCCTCGGTGTGCAAGATGCCTCTCTCTCGTCTTTCGGTCTCCGTTCCTCTCTGATCTCCAAATAAGTGAGGCAACGCTCTTCGGAATACGAAATGACGAGAGCGCAAGTGTCGAAGGACATTGAGCTCGTAGCGAGCGTTTTCCATGCTTTTCCCGAGCGTTGCGAAAAGGGCCAAGGAGTCTTGCATTTTTGGTCCTCATTCACCGTACGATCTATTAGTCATTGGCTAACCTCAAACGAAACTCCGGCAATATTAGAAACCGAACACTCCTTTCCTAATTTCGTTTCATACACTTTATTTATTTTCGTAATACATCAAATATATTGAAACAACGAAGCTTCGACGTTCCATGAACGAATAGGGAGGAAATAATAAGGTTTCGGGACATTTGTTTGGGGAGTTCGAAGCGAAACGAATATCGCTAATTGTAGTAACAATCGAGATACGTATCCTCGACATCTGGCTCATCCTTTTATCATCCCCTCTTTACATTCGAAGGCTGCAGGGTTGAAAGTGTTTCAGGCACTCCAGAGATTTCAACCGGAGCATAACGGAACAAAGTTTGTCGATTGTCGGTGTGCGAAAAGCACGTGGAGGCGTGTGGGAAAATGGGAGTGAATTTAGGCTGAGAGAAACAAAGAAAGAGAAAGAGAGGGAGAGGTGCGGGGGTGGATAAGGAGAGAAACAGAAGGCACAAGACACGTAGCATAAACGTTTGAACGAGGAACCGAGTAAAATCTGTGAGGTATACAAGCCCTTTTGTCGCTCCCGAACCCTGCACCAATTACAAACACTGGTGGCTTCTCCATTTCCGATGTTAACTAAACACGAAGTACTATAACGATAGACATTGGGTTCGCGAGGGGGCGAGACTTCGTGCCGCAGCGTAAAGTCACGCCTGGAGTACCAACCATTGCACTATTGTACACACTCTGTTTATATTGCTGAACTCAAGTGGTACAACTGTAAACCCGCGTAGGATCGAGAACGATTAAGCGTGTGGGTTGCGTGCGGCCTCGTGTCGGCTTAGAGCGAGAGTTAATTACCCATAATCCAACTGGCTGTAGCAATTATTCACCGATTTTCATTATTTACTAATTCTAGAATCGAGCATCGACGATTTTGTATGATAAATCATTGTGGTACGGCCAATACTTGGTTGGGTGACCGTTTAAACGCTCTCTAATCGTTTAATATTGATTCAAGCACTCGTCTAGTAATACCGTAGTACTAGAGTTGTTGCATACGAATGAATATTATTTTAGAAAAGAGTTTTTGAGTGATGACGGTGCTTTCAAGATATTTGCACATTTTTAGGCTTCTGGGCTACTGTGATAACTCGGACATCAATGCTTTGAGATAAATTAAATTCTCTTCGATTCGAGTTACGTCAAGTGCCGGGCGACGGGTTACGAAATTAACACAATAATTCTTTAATTATTCAACTATCTATCAAACTTATCCATTTCTTCGTCGTCGGATCTTGCTATTTCGGGGAGGCAAACTTCGGACGATCAACTCTGATTGCCATTGATCAGGCTCAATTAATTTGAAATCTGATAGAGGCGAGGTCGTTACCGCACCTCAAACAATCGATCCAGGTGCGACCAATTTGCGCATGGGAACCCGTGAATCACGAGGTTCCGTGTTTATTGCGTTTAACAGATGGGACTGGGTGTACGCGTGCAACACAGAGCTTGATGCGGATGAGACTGAAGACGAAGGAACACTTGAGTGGCTTCTCCGATCGGCGTGAGACGACCCCGATTAATAGGGGTTGAACTGTACTGAAAACGGATCGAATTCGTCACAACAATTATGTAGTATACAATGAGTAGCAAAAGTCATTTAACAAACTTCATGTTCGACCGATCAATATTCGGCGAATAGACAATAATAGTGGCATAACCTCGAAAGTTTTCGTCGTGTCCCGCTAACAAATACGTACGATTAATTTTGAGGATATAACCTCGAAACGAGTACTGGCATTACTTTGGTCATCACGAGATTCGTATTCGGGATCTCCTTCCAAAAGAGTTCGCGTTTCCCTGAAGAGAGCTTTCGCGGGGACCATCGTTTAGCTCGGTTTTAATGAGACTCTTTTCTACTCGTCTGGAGGTCGTAGGTACGAAGGGGTTGGGACGAGGCAGAAGTCTAAATGCTGTTGCCAAACCTCGTTTCGGCGATATGGATCAGCGCCGTCGATCTACCCGGCCGTGCATTTCACGGACAAGCCCCGTCGACTTTTTCGGGATATAAAAGGAAGGATTTGGAATATCGCGCCCTCGGTACCGGCCACTCTCCGCGGCTGTTTTTCGGTCCCTTGGCCGCGCAACCTTACGAGCCCGTACATCAAAGAACACCAGACCGAGGGTTCCCAAGTTTTGAAGATCGGGACGAGCACGGATCTAAAGTTTTCGTTCCGCAAGTTTAAGTTTTTGTACACATACAACTAGTGGAATTATGTGTCCGCCCGTTCAGTCACCCCTGCCACTTCTCTTCCATCCACGTTATCCTTTTTCTTTCATTGTCTTCTTCCGATTGCTCCCTCATTCGTCTTGCATTCGCGCCGGAATATCGCCGTTTCTTCGCGACTACCGAGACCGTTTGTTTGATTGGATTCCTCCACGTAACTACTTCGTTCAACTACCATGCCAATAGAGCCAATGGGAAGTGCACCTTCACTCGTGCTCGGGAACCTTCCCTATTCGGTTACCTTGCCATGGATCACTTAGCGATCTGATGTACAAGTCTGAAAACTTCTGGAGTGGGCGGTGAATGAGACCCGAATTGGACCCAGAAATTGAATTGGGGTTTTACCCGAGACCATACCGAATTATCCTAACTTTATAAAGGCCCTAATTAAGTAGCCCCGCACGACGGCCCCTCAGTGACCCGTCACGATTTGCTACTGAGGACCATTCGAGGCCAATGAGGACCTTCAAGGTTGCCTGAACGATGCCTCATGGAAACCAAGCTGACCTCGTAAATTAGCTCTGACAATGTACATACGTACGTGTGCGCTTCGAAAGCAATAATTTCTCCTACGAAAAGTATTCAACGGAAATTAGTCGCTATAAAAATGTCAAAAATAATCGAATAGTTTTTTTTCAAACATATACGCTACACGTATCAATAGAGGCGATCAGAATAGTAGTTTTTATTTCCGGAACATTGAACATTGATGAATATGTACTAACTTAATAAAATTTTTTTACATTTTGGCCCAATGCGCATGCAAAGCATTTTTTCGATTCAATAGATAGCGCTGTCGAAGTGAATCACTGTATATCCATATTTATTACTTTCTTCTACGTGATTAATGAAGCATCTCTAGCTGAATTCTTTTCTTAACTATCGAAAACGCTCCCCACCTCTAAAAAACGTTGGAATTTCCGGATTTGTATGAAATACCATGTCTGGATCAATCGATGTTTGTACGCCAAGTATCGATCAACCGTTTCGTGTCATTCGGTCGAATGTCTGCTATCTGAATTGATGTTACGAATATCGCTGGTGAAGCACTTCATGGTAAAAAATATGGAACTCCGTTATACCCACTGACAGGTGGACCTTTCAGCCTAGTTTTATTTTCCTGTGTGTTTCGTTTTGACCCACTGAAGCGTGTATTCTAAGCAGACAGGTTTGGTCAACAATCTCGACAATTATCACACATATTTGGTGGAAACGTCGAAGGTTTCGTGACTATTTGGCAATCCGCTTCCCAAAACTCATTACGACCATTCTCCGTGCGCAGGTGTTGCGATGAGGGGCTATAGGTGGGCGGGACGAGATGCATTTTGCATATTCACGCGGTTCTTCTATTTTCGTTGGGAATAAATCTCGAATATCTATGCGAGACGGGGATATAGTGAAAGAGAGAGCAAGAAAAGGAAACAGCAGCGAGTGTCCAAATGAATGTACATGCAGCGTATTATTTATAGGTCGAATGCATTCTGCCTGTGTAAATCCGGCTCAGGTCAACCGACTCGATTCACCGTGCCTGGGCAAACGGAGAGAGAGAGAGAAAGAGAGAGAGAGAGAGAGTGTGTGTGCTTGTGCCACCAGGCTCTACTTTGCGCTGACTTATTCTGGCACTTTGATGCATAATTCAACTGCGTGGGTCATCGCAATAATAATACTCCGATTCCTCCGGAATTTGTTGCTCGCTACTGAAAAGCGAACCGCGAACGACCTAATACGAAGAAAGAAGAGGCTGCTGATGTTTCACCTGGTGTCAGCCTTGATAGCACCCGGTGACTAATATACGCCTTACATTAATCTTCCAAGACGCACCGAACAAACTTTTCGTTCTCACTACGAAAAACGACGCAGAGAAAGAGAGAGGGAGAGGGATAGAGAGGAAGCGAGAGAGATAGGTATAAATAAACGAATATTGCAAGTTGCTTCTCGATCGAATCGACTTTTCATTAAAACCTCCCAACCCTATCAAGTTGCCGAGGATGTCCTGCGTGAAAATAATATTCACCCGAAAATAGAAACTGGGCTAAAACGCGGTACTTACCCAGCTCGCATTTTTTTTTTAATTCTTGAATAATTGCCCCAATTTTGTCATCCTGTAACATCCATGAGCGCAATATCCAATATAGTCACCGCTGTACCTTGATCAAACATCGATATATAGCTGCGGTCTGAATTATTTTATATCTACTCGTGACCCCGTACGACTGCTTATCAACAGTTGTACGAGGTTGACAATTTGGGTCGCCAAGGTTGCGCGGAAAAATAGCCGCGATGGTGCAGTCGGAAATATCGTGTGATAGCCTCAAAAGCCATCCAGGCCATGTGATCAACTCCGAATCCAGGCTAGTACCGGTCCCGGTAAATTCCGTCTAAATTGATAACGAAGCTTGCCTCCGTTGTGACAATAGTGACAATTTATGCGACCAGTATAAATTTATCATGTGGCAGGTTTAATGGATTAGTAGCATTGGATGTAACGTGTTGCGCTCAGGTTACCCCGATGACAATAAAATCAGACTAGACAGACCCCTGTACGTCTCAAGTTCGTTGTCTATTTTAGCCGATGGTCGCTACTAGCGAACCTAACGTCACTATCTACAACTAACAGTTTGAATAAAAAAGTTCGTTAATCACGTTTGTAAAGTTGGTTAAAAAGTGTAAAATCATTGTTCCTAGATCTACACAGATTTATAACCTCTTACCTTTGATTCCTAAACGCCGGCAGATCGTCCTGAAAATGTCTGATTACGAATCAGGTTAATTATTCGTGCGTCAATTACCTAATGCTAGCGCCCGATGTTTTTCATTTTTGAGCTTACAAGTACTTCCGTCGCTATTAGAAATTCACATTTACAAGATTTCGGGACGATCTGCATTGGATTACGAATTTGTATGGAGCTGGGAGAAATTAATCTACCCCTTTCAGTCCGTTTTATCGACGATCGATATTGTGTCTTTTTTATCGGAATATTCTTGTATTTTTTCTTTCACTGACTTGTGTTTTATTTACTTATTTATTACTTTGTTCCTCTTTCTTTCTCCCTCACGCACACGTATATTTAATTCTCAAATTAAAAAACTTTTAAAAATTTTTTATTCGTTTTAAAACTTATTTATACCCTATTTATCTGTTTGCTTATTATTCAGTTCTGAATTATATAACAGTTTAACGATTCCAGCTCTTCCGGAAGTGAGTTTGAAAAATCCTCATAGACCAATGGTTTCATGAGACTGGTAAAGTAGTCGATAAATGAAATGCGATTCGGGGTGCGGTGAAATTTGTTTACGATACTTATTATCGAATTCATTTGATAAATAATCAATGAAAAAAAAGGCAATATTGATCAGAAGCGACCTCGTTTTTTCTTTAATTTATTGAATTTACGAAATAAAATATGACGAACGTAACCGTGCCGTATTTCCGGTGAACGGAAGCATAATATCGTGTATAACCTTTCAATGTTGGATTTACGGCAGAATCTGTGTAACGATAATTTTTTGACGTTTTCTCCGTTCATTCGGCGTTTCGCAATTCGTTATCTGATGACTGAGAAATCCTGACGCGGATGTCAGAAATTTTCGGTGCTTCGTGACGCTGAAACAATTTGCGCACCGGATCATCTTTAGCCTCGGCGCTTCGCCCCAAGCTGCCAAATATACTTATTTATAATCGTGCAAAAGTTAATTAATCGTTGCCGCGCGTGTACACGCGGAAGAAATTTGCCGAAATTGTCGGGTTCCTTCTCTGATAATAGCCGGGTATTGGCTGCATTTTGCATAGATCCATCGTTGGCTTCTTCGCCTGAGCAGCGGTGAATAACGAATGGCACACGCGGGAAACGTGTACAGTCGAACGGGGTGAGTAGGGGGGAGAAATGGGGGGGGGGGAGTGTGCAAAGCACGAAAAGCAGTTTGGCGGAACGCGGCAATCGTATATTCGTTGAAGGCGGAAACCGAAGAATTATTGACGCACCAAAGGTCGGTTGTGTCGGGGGCGGGGAGGGGGCGCGTTATTACGTGTGGTTTTGAGGCGGGGTACACCGATTTGCGCAAAAGCCCTCCCCGCGCCCCGAAAACACCTTGGGGCTCTTTCGGGTATATGGGGATGTATGGTTTCCGCGGGGGTTGAAGGGAAACCCCTAGGACTGTTTGGAGGCTCACCGGGGTGTAGGAACTGTAGTGCTCGCTCGATAGGTAGGAAAGAGGTTGATGCGCAACGGTGGGAGGAGGTCAGGGGGTTCTAATTGTAGGCGTATTTGTTGGCAGGCACTATTACGTGGTACAATTATGCATTTGAGTAATAACGCCGTGCCATACATCCGCGGACAGACATAGAGCTTGGCACATTCATCTATAAAGTATACACACCGTCAGGAGGGCATGGCGAAAAGAGAGAGAGAGAGAGAGAGAGAGAGAGGTGCGGAGAGACCAGAGGGGTAGAAACTTCACCTAAACATTAACCGTCTATTCGTTGTCTCTGTGTGTTTGCACACCTCAGCTATTATTACCTTCGTACCGATAACTCCGGACTTGTATGTGAACACGTAACGCGCGGTGTACAAAATATACAATGCGACGTACAGACGCGATGGAACGAACCGAGATGGCGTAGGAAAACGCAGAAGATAGCGAGAGACGGGGGAGAGAGCGAAAGAGTAGACTCGAACCCCTCATTATTCCGTATATTTGTACGCTTATCTATACATACACGCGCGCGGTCATGACAATCGTTTGTCACTGGCACACCCTAATTATCAGGACTTCCCGTGACGCATACCCGTTCGCTCTCTCTCTCTCTCTCTCTGAAATAAACGGCGCTTTCATTTAGCGCTATAGCACTTGCAAGTAAATTTACGCAAACGCAATACCAGCTTAAACACAAACTGGTCGACACCGTGAAAGCGTGCGAAATAGCGAAGCGAATAATTGCCAGAAAATGATTACGGAACGAAGCCAATGTCCGATGAGTTTGTCGAGGGTATTCCGAGGAGTGATTCTTCGAAGGATGTTCACCGTATACGCTTAGAGACTTAGCGACGGACTTTCAAAATGTGGAGAGCTTGCGAATTTTGGTTAACGAGATGGTAGAGAGCGAAGGGAAAAAGAAAAAAAGGCATATGTAGCTGGAGTGTAGTCGAATCCAAAGCCTTGGACGATCGGCCTAAGAGCCCAACGGTTACCTTTCTTAATCGCGAAAGGCTACAGAGGGCTCGAAACGTTGATGACAAAATAGCGTGATTACGGGCCATCAAATAAACACCAGACCTACGGTTATTCCGCAACATCGGGTTCTTCGAGGCTTGGATAACTCCCGCCGACTACCCGGCAGATCGGTAGGTCGTCTCCACCCATAGGCAACCCTATCAAACCCCCTTTCCCAACCCCGGACGACGTTTTCGTTTATGATCGCGGGCCCGAAACAACTACTGACCAACGCTTCGTTTCTCCGTCTTGTTCTCGGGTAGGGATCGTCCTGAATGTTGGGCAATCCACGTTTAACCTCGAAACGACGTTGCGGATTAGCAGATAATAGAAGAGATCAGAAATTACAGCGACGGTACTTTCCATCAATATTTTTCACATAAGCAACTAGAAATTATCACGCTTCAATTGTACACTGAATGCTAATGGGGAAAACCGTTTTTTTTTTTTTTCGGATCTTGCTCGATCAGATCAAAGGGTGAATCTGATCGAGCTATTTGTGACAAAAAGGTTTGTAGCTTTGGGGTTATTCAGTCCGTCGAGTTTGCAACATGACTTTTCTGTCTGTCCCATTATTTTTAATTGGCTAATAATGAAATTATCGACGCCATAAAGTTTTCGAGTGACGTAAAATGGCTCGGGTCTTCCCTTCGCACTGCTGGATCAAAGTTGGTGGAGTCCTACCATACAACGGAGAAAGGACGATACGATTCTTCGCTGGTTGACGCGAAGGGGTCAAGGGTGAGTTTTTTGGGTTCTAGATGGGGTTACTTTCGCAAACCGCCACCAGCCGCGTCGTCGTCGTCGTTGAGGGCTTTTAATTGCAAATTGGTGAAATAATTGAAACAACTCTCGTAAAAATAGTTGAAAACTCGTAATTCGGCCGTAAAACTTGGAACCGCAACCCGCGCGCCATCAGCATCGCAACCATTAAGGCTTTAACGCCGCAATCGCCAGAAGGGGGTATGCCAGCGGTGTTTTGTACTCAAGCTTTTGGCTTCTTCTCCCGACTATTCTCTCTTCCTCTGAACCAACCCTCCTCCTCACTCGTCTCGATTTTCTCGCGATCTCGAGAGGGTTGCGATCTTCCACGGGGATAATCTTATCGTTTCTCGGCCTCGGTTGCTAAATCGCTCTCAAATTGTACGTGAGGATACAGGATAAAGTGTGGGCCATTCTCGTGACCTGCGCCGAGGGTTGGTGCGGACGAAGGAACAGTTGAGATTACAAATTCAATCTTAGCCTTCATCACAGCCAGTCGGTGTTTCGATTTTCCAAAAAAAAAAAAAGAATGTTCACGATTCCTCATACGACGAGCTCGCAATTGTCAAGTCGAATCATTTCACAAAAATCCATATAATCTCGACTCATCGTAGTCCCTTTTCGCGATTTCCGTTGGAGATTAAAACGGTCAAGTTGAAATTAAAAATGCACTGTTTCCTACATCCCATCTACTTCGCGTATCAATTTTCCAAAAAATATTCATAATTTCTCGTACGACGATCATGCATCGTCGAATCAATTGCCAAATAGCAACATTTTTCTCAAATACATAATCAAAACCAATTAAACAAACATATGTTTCAGTCAGGCTTGAATAATTCGTTAAATAAAATACATCGACACGTGTATAGAAATCATAGGTCTTGTTCGAAAGTTTCACGACGGGAACGAATATCTCGGAGATCGCTCGTTGATCGACCCTCGCTCCGCACTGTTAAATCGATACACTCGGAATCGTACGTCCCTGAATATTTAAAATTCGTGAAGGTTCGAATGGAGTCTGACTCGAGCTATAACTCTCCCATCTTTATCTTTAATCTGCAAATTCTACGGTATCCTATATGCCTTTCCTTTACCTTTTGCCTCGCATCGAGCTTTTCCTCAGGCGTACGCGAGAAACAGCAGTAGGAGGAGCTCCTCCCCCTCCCCCCTCTTCCTCGCCTTTCCTCCCGAGCTTTCCTTCCCTTCGCCCTTACCGCGTCTCTTCCTTTTCCCCAATATGAGTATAGCCCCCCCAGCCACGTAGAAAACCAGAAAATCTCAGAGCGAGATAATTACGGTCGGAAGCGCGCGGATATTATTTAACCAACGTTTCGTTGCAGAACGCCACACCGTTGTACATATATATTTATGTACAGTCTTGGGCAAAAGTATCAAGAATCAGGAAAGTTTTCTATCCGGACGAAAAATTGAATATTTCGAAGTAAGAAAAATTGTGCACCGATTTGGCAAACGGATTTTCGAAGTGGATGGAATCAGCTTTATTTCGCTGTTTTATTTATTTTTTTGCAATTTTTTGCACCCGTTGGGTCGTTTTGAAAATGCCGTTTTTTTTTCACTTTTGAGTCGAACTGTATATATAGTTTCACGATGAGGCAAAGATTTGCAAAAGGGGCGATAGAGGGGAATGATGATACGCGGGGGAGCTTGCGGCGTAGAAGAGTGTGTTCTTGCACGAACGGAGAGATAGCCCAATCAAATATAACGGCAGGCGAGGGAGAGAAGAGTTCGCAATCCTCTCTTACACTTTTCATCCGCTAATATCAGCGGTACGCGCACGTCTAAACATTTCTCCTGTCTTAAGGGTACAACACGTTTATCACCCTCTTTTCGCAACGTGGATGACACCTACAAATTACTCGATCGAAAAAAAAGCGTCAAAGAACAATTTTCATGACTAACGTTACGATATATGTGTAATTTGTCATTTTGCAGAGAGTTAAAAGTATTGTTGTTGAGATGTAATCGAAGTGCAATTATTTACGATTTTTCGAATTTAGAATTTGGCTTACGTAACTTTCATAATTTTGTGGGATTCTTATTTAGCGATTTACATTGTAAATGTGGAATGATTGATTCTTTATTCGATCCGCTGATTAATTGAATTATGCATTTGAAGACAGTGCATTTTTTGATGTATTTAAAATGTTGCTGGATGGATACTACAAAATCGTGAAAATTCTTCAAACTTCAAGGAATGATGGTTTCTGTTAAATTAATAATACATGAATTAATTAACAAATTAATTAAGTAGTTTTAGACATATGAATGTAACACGAATCGCGGATGGAAAAATAACATCTGCAGATGTTAATGGTTGCAAAACGAATGACAAATACATCATCGAAAATGCTGAAAACATTGTGTCATCGAGCTTTCGGATTGATCGATTGATGAATTAATTAGAAATCCTTGAAAACACTGGATAATGCATTGCAACCATCATACATTCAGTTTTTGAGCAATTATTGATAATAATAAAATAATAATTGATAATAACGAAACGATCGAATTAAAAAATTCCTAATATCTTTTCGCCGAAGGATTGTAACAGACCTACAAACGAAAATACCGACTGACAAACCCTTACACCCCAATATCATCGAATTTGACACAAAATATTATTGAAAGTGGAAAATAAACATTTCCAACTGTTAAATTATTATAAGAATAAGCTATACGTAAAACGAAACATGCGCGTCACGATGTACCATTAGAAAAGCACAATTGTCCTATTTTGGACTTTGTTCGCCAACGGTCCATCCAGTAATCAACCCCCAGCCAGTCTCAATGAAGAGTTTTCATTTGATCATGACATATCAGTGTTATTCGAAACTTATATTCAGTTCCACCAATCTAAACTCGTTTCGTTCAGTTGGAGCAAGTTTTTACAATGATAAAGCGACTTCGAGCCGGAAACGAGTTTCGGCTCTAGCGTATACACACAAGCTCTTGGTATACGCGAAGCTATTGAAACATTTTGATTTTTCCTTCGTGTACAAAGGGGTTGAAAAAAATATGCACAGTTTAATCAGAAATGCCGGAGGATCTGGCCGGAAACTCGTACCGTTGCCACCCACCGACGTTCGGTGGCTTTTCTCGAGCGTTGTTTCGACGTCTCTCATATCCTGAGGCCTATTGCACCCCCGAATCTCTCCAACCCTCTCAGGGATTTCGGGAGTTCATGCGCCATTCGCGTTTATCCCGTTCTCCAGATATTTTCTCTCTTTTTCTTTTTCCCATCTCCTTCCCCATCTTCCGTCTCATTCTTGTACGACACTCTTACGCGGATCGCCTTTCAAACCCTAATGAACCCCACAGCGCACCATCTAAACTTCGCCACGAGTCCGGAATTCCCCAGATCTTTTTTTTTTCTGGATCTCTCCATCTCTTTTTACTCTCTTCTGTTTCAACCCCTCCCCCTCCACCGCTTCCCTTTTTCCTTCGTCCGTTTACTTCGACTCTTTAACAACGCTCGTTTCTCGCAACAATCGCCAAAGTGGACGAAGTTTTCGTATCCAACGTTGGCCGCCCTCGTGGCTTGTGCTCTCACGACTGCGGCTGTTGTATCAGCGTTATTGTTATTTCTAGTTAACCCCTTTATAGCGATAGCCCGCTGAAACGAGTGGCGCCCTTTCGTCACTTTTCCGCGGGAAACTCTCGCTGCGCAAACTTTGGAATGAAGACAAAAGTGCCACTTGCATTTTGTGGCTTTTGAGGAATCTTGTGTACCGAGCGAACGTCTACGATCGTGGAGTATTGACGGAACAACGTATCCAAAAATGAACGAAATCGGAGGGGGACACCGGAAACAGTTACCTTGTTAAATGATTATAGCTTGGTTCATTCGAATTTTATTTGTTAAAGGTTATCTATTTATAACAAAATATTGAATTTCTTCAATGGCTTATCAATAAATGTCATTTAATTTGTTAATATATTTTACTTGAACTCATCAACAAATACTTTCTTAATACTTCCAATAATACTTTTAACAAATATTTTCCGTGAATTTACTCGATGCATTTCAATGATTATTTTGATTATTTCAGTCGTATCTCAGAAAGCCGACGATTCTTGAAATCGCAAAGTGCGCACACTTGTCCATCCATACTTAGGAACGTTTCCTTATACAGGTACAGGTGAAAATGAATAGTGCGCTGAAACCGATGTGCGAGGAAGGGCGCGCGCACTTGGAAAGACGAAACAAAAAAGTATTGTTATTATACAGAAAGAATGGAAGGTACCGTGGCGCCGTACGAGGGCAATTCGGTTCCTATGGCTCTCAGCGGCAGCAAGCTCTCACAATCGATTTTAGATAATTGCAAAGCGTATAGTATACGAGAGAGGCGCGGCAACACGAAGGGAGAAATAGTAAAGAGAACGCCGGGCGGTAGAAAGAGAGAGAGAGAGAGAGAGAGAGTTTGCCGAACGAATGGTGGCGAGAGGGTTGCAGCGGGTTCAGAGAGGGTGTGGGCGCAGAGGAGTCAGGGAGGAATATGTAAAGTGTTTACGATCGTGCAACATGCCGCAGCCCTCTTGCACATCCCCCGTTTCCCCTTTTCAACCCCCAGCCCTCCCCCGCTGCCCCTTTGTGAGCTACATACGTATGGGCTTATTGTATACATATAACGATCATATATGGGCGCGAATGTGCACCCCACGATTTTGTCCCCGTGCAAAAAAAAGTTGCCAAGCGACTGTACTAAAAAAAAAAAGTAACATATAAGCAAACAAAAGTTCAACAATAAAGTTTCTCTGCGTCTGAGAACCTCGTGTTGTTTCGAGTAAAGGACTTTTGAAGTACTTAATGAAATATCTGTACCGTTCTTCTGCCGGATTTCAAGCAAATCGCTTGAAGTTTGATTCGTTGGAATGGAACTTTATTTTTTAATTTCGTGATCAATTTAATTCAAGATTTCGACACCGTTTCCTATAATTGTTTTTTTTTTTTTTTGTAAATGGTTACGAGGATTTTTTTGTTGTAAATGGTTACGAGGAGGATTCTTGATATTTGTGAGTATCCCGTAATTTTGAAATCTTCGTAGCGTCCGATTAAGGACACCCCTCGAAGATTCAATGTTTTCGGTGAAGGCAAAAGTGGTCGGTGAAAATTGGCGATGCCGGGAGCGAGTGGGCGCGTACATTTCAGCCACAGGAAGGACCGTGAACGCTGTCGAAGAACTAACCGTTTTGTACAGGGTACAGGGGGGCGGGGGGGGCGCCTCCACTTAGAAAAAAAAGAACGCAATTTCCCTGTAACAATATAGGATAATAAACGTCGACGTTGAAAAAGGGGGATGGGATCGACGGAGAAGGGGTTGCTTTCTCATCGAGAAGGGTAGTCCGGGGTGGCAGCGGAAGGACGAGGGTAGGATGTAGGCTTTACGTTGCGGAGCTCAAAATTTTCCACTCGTTCTCGTCTCGTTGTATAGACGCGAACGCCCAAGCACCACCGATTCGCCATTACAGTTTGTAATGTACTTAGGTAACTTCTGTTTATACACCAACTTTTCTTCCCGCTGCCTCGCGCGCGCGGAGAGCACTCGATATAACCGTGCACGCGAGAAGTACCCAGCAAAACGGAACACAGCTTCCACAACCCCCTCGGGCGTTCATTCTCTCTCCTTCTCTCTATTTCTCCCTCTCTATGGCAAGGTAGAGGCTCTCCTGTTTTGCCTTGCTCCCGCGTGCTCGCGAGAACAAACCATTCTCAGGCATTTTCATCCCTTATCCCGCGGCGCTTTGCTCTGATATGATTTTTAATGTCGGGAAATTATCTCTACCACCTTCATCTCGCTTTACCGCTTTCCAACGTCTCTCTCTCTCTCTCCCTCTCGATCTTTTTATAATATCTAGTAATAATTTTATAACGTCAAGTTATGGTTTTATAATATCTAGTTATGATTCTATAACGTCTGGTTACAATTTAATAATATCTAGTTACGATTTTCTAGTCTGGTAATCTATCTAGTTATCATTTTATATTATCTAGTTATCTGCTTAGTTATACTTCCTCGTTTATTAACTGGATATTATAATTCACTTCGTAAATTGCAATTGAAATTATAATTGAATATGGAACCGACATCGCAATCTAAAGGGAAATTGTAGTTTTGAGGAAATTGTATATCCCGCTATTTAATACTAGTGAGAATATTAGCTCTTTTTACAGTTTTTCGTTTGTTGTCATAGTAACGAGAATTAAGCTATTGTCCTTTTTGATTTATTGATTTCTTTTTGCCCGTTGTTTTTAAACTAGGGCGTAATTAAAAAATCAGTCAATTAATCACTTTCTCTCCCTCCCGCTCGTTCTTCTCTTAAGCTTTGGTCGAGAAATCTCGTCATGCGGTAGCTTTATCCTGTTGTTTACTTTATATCGTTGTTTTTAGTTGTTTTTATGTTTTGCTCTTTTCATATACGGTTTCTGAAGGTTTTTAAGTTTGTCAGCGTTTTAGTTTTGGATTTTTTGGAGGAATGCTGTACCCCGTATTATATCGCGGCATTAGTGCTCGTTTCTCTATAAACATTGCAAATATATCGGCCCATGGCTATTCAACGTAGCAAACCATATAAAACAGTTAATTAATTACTCTTCCGCTCTCTTTGGTTTCTTCGATATTTTTGGATTAGTTTTCTGGTCGCTCGTGGTTGTTTTTGAGGACGGAAGAATGGAAAATATTTTGAAATACGTTCAATCTTCACGTAATAATTGTTTTCTCAACATAAGTCCGTAAACCTTGTCCGTTAGGATTGGGATGTCGCAAGCGTCAGTGATAGCGTTTTCAACAGGCCGGACGTTTTTTTTTTTCTCCGCCTCGTAAGAACGGATCGAAATAATGATAGGTTAGGAGGTGTGTGAGAAGTGCACAGGGGGTTGAAGCGGTTCGCCGGTGCGGAAACGTCTTCGTATCGCCGCACTCTAGATTGCGGGTTGTCCGGTTGTCTTCCACTTTGCGGAATATTCATAAACGCGCCAAGGTAAATTTCCAGATGTGCGGACAGCTCCAATGAATACGAAATGGAGAACGAATCGAGGTGTGCGTGCATTTCGCGGGATTCTTAAAAGTTGGCAGCTTCGAAGCGTTTCCTCGAGTATTCGAAGTCTACTGAATCATCTTAAGCCGTCGTCGAGTGCGAAAAAAAGGAAAAAAAAAAAAAAACGAACAACAAAGAAAAGAGTCGGCGACACTCAAGATAACGAGGCACAATGGTCGACGCAACCGAGGAGAGTTTTCTTTCACGTTCTCGGTTTCATTTAGTCAATATTCCAAAGGGGACAAGGGAGGGGGGGAAGGTCGCGACCCGTACACACGCTCGCATAGGCGTACCCGTCGAAGCGAAGCTTTGTTTTGCCGTTGTTGTTTGACGCGAAGCTTCGAAACGAGCTAGGATGAGGAGGAGGAAGAGGTGGAGGATGGGGGTCGGGTGGTGGAGTTGACGGGGCGAAAACGGGCGAGACGAGGGTGAAACACACATTCGGTCTGTTACGAATTGCGTGTACATCACAGGGTTGCGTCCCCGACGGTAGCATATTCCCGATAACGATGGCACGCTAGTCGAATGCCAAGCCGAGGTGCACAATAATTGGAACGAAACGGTGCATACGTTGTCTCGATATGTGCCCCGTGTTGTTTTGTACCGAGGAAGTATAAGGTGGGAAGGGGGAAGTATAAGGGCAACCTGAGGGACTGGTAACAGCGCAATTCGAAACAAAACTGCAGTTTCTGGTGGCTCACAATGCACACTGGGCAAAGTTACCAACCCCCGCGGCCTCATGCTTGGCTCCGTCATACGGTACGCACACGTACAACGGCTCATCGCATTCACCATTCGTTTCGACGCTCCAACGCGTCCCTCTACCAACCCCGACCACTTGGCATCGCCCTTCCTTTCACTTTACGTTCTCGACAATCTCGAACTTTTCATTTTCTGCAATACGGCAAAACAATGCGACGCGCTACCCCGGCAATGAGCATACGTATTTGTCGCACGTCCTTCGTATCAAACATTTTCCAAGGCGTTCAGCAACGATTATTCTTTGAGTCAAGGTATAAGATGGCTCATCCAACTATCCAGTCCAGTAAACAAACTCGTCGAATTGTTTAGATATTGTACCGAGTGGTCATCAACGTTTGGATTAGAATTTAAGGGAATGACGAACACGCTGGAAACTTTCGACGCGGCACCTCGTTACGTCGGTAATGACAATTTTGGAGTTTTGCGCTCCGAGTCACTACCGACGGATGGCGCGCACCGCACTCGAATTCGGCCACGAAGTCTCGACTTTTCGGGCGAAGAATCGTGCCAGGACAATTGCCGAGCGTTGACCGTGAGCGCGTGTATGTTTATGTACGTGTGGATTCGTTACGAGCGCTGCGTGGAGAAAAGACGCGCGTAGTTTCGTCGCAAAATACACACGCATATGTACGTGTGTCAACCGATACTCACGTACATATAAGTAGTATATACTTTCCGGCAAAAACCTATTCCAAGCGCACCCATTGAATCTCTGTAGCATATAAGAAGCTCATCCATTTGATATTTCGCAATTTTTGAGATTCCGGAAAAGTGGTTGAGGTAGTCGAACATTTTTATTCTGTTTTAAAAGTATTAAAAGGGTTTAGTCAATCGAAAATTTTCAGCTTATTACGAATATCAACGAATTGTCGTCGAAAGCAGTGCACACAGCAAAAAAATCGTGATTTTAGAGGTTTTTTACAATTTTTTCATGGAAATTTTGGGTTTTTGGGAAAAAATGGTATATTCGTGTTCAGGGGACAAAGTTACATCAAAATAGACCAATAAAAAAAGTATTAAAAATTCAAATTTTTTTTGGATTCTTGGGGGAAAAAAGTTTTTTCACTAAATCATGGATAACTTCTTTTCCTTTGGGACTATTTTTGGCAGAATTTCAAATTTGGACCATCGATTTTTGCAAATTTTTCCATACATACCCCTTTGCCTCTTTTTTAGCGATTTTTCAAGTGGACTTTCCAGGGAAACTATACGAGATATCGATACGAATCCAACGCCATTATTTAAGTCAGGCGAAAACCTTTTCCAAACTTCCCCATTGAACCTCCACAGCATATGAGAAGCTCACTTTACGACCTTCTGAAATTTCGTGATTTTCAAGATTCCGGAAAAGTGGTCGGGGGAAATCGAAAATTATTTTTTTCCTTTTTTAACCTCTTAAATGGTCCATTTAATCGGAAATTTTCTGCTGATTACGAAAATGCCCGAGTTTTTGACGAAAGTGCAAAATTAAAGTGGGAAAATGGGAAAACCGGTTCTAGAATAATTTTTCGACATTTTTCCCTCGAAATGTTGGGTTTTAGAGGAAATAAATGCTATATTCGTGTTCAGGGGACAAAGTTACATCGAAATGGACCAATGAAAAAAATATTAATGAAATATTGTCGATAGATTTCCTGCACCGACATAAAATTTATGTCGAATAATAGACCCAGCGGGGTCAATTCGTTGTAGGACGTAAAAAAAATCAAGTTTCATAATGGCAAAGTCTGTAACAAAGCGAAGCTTGGTACCCAGCAGGGTTGAAAATTCGTCGGGGTTTGTGGGAGCGTGTGTTCGGAAATCAAGAGAGACGAAAATGGAGGATGTAGGGTTCCGGTAAACAAACGCGATCCGGGCCCCCGAGACCGCTTCCGCTCTAACGCACACACACACACACACACACACACTCGTTGACCATCTCTGATTGCTAATGAAACCTAATGCTATTATGTATATGGTAACAAGGATTTAAAAAAAAAGGAAAAAGGACTTACGTCCAAGCGTGTGGGAAAGAGTTGAGAGGGGATCGGGAAAGCTAAGGGGGAAATTATCGAATCAGTGGAAATCCTGTGCTTCCGTGCATCGTCATCGTTCATCCGAGTGTCCCAACACGGGGTGTCTATTTTACCTCGCCTTCCTATCGGTGACAAACTTTTTTTTTCAACCGTCCGAAATTCGACCATCCTACACATCCCGGGGTCAAATCCCATACCACGTGCAAACCCAACACACGTGTATCGTATCGTACACATAGATATATCAAGGTCGAAACGAAGGCGTATACCCATGCTCGTGAAACAAAGAGTTGTGCAAACACAAGAGACGGCGAGGTGGCGGCTCGGGGGTTGGAGGGGGCAGGAGGCAGGGGTGGATGAGCGGACCCACAGGACGGCACAGGTTCAGAGAGGACCACAGGGAAACCGGGAGAGAATGACATTGGTACGACCGCTTGACAAGTTAGCCATCCAACCGTCAGGCACTTCGTTAGCGCTACCGAGGTCCTTTTTTGCTTGTTACACATTGTCGCTTACACTCACTCTTGTCAACGACGCGAACTTCCCTCCGCGTATTGATATACGTAAAACCGTCACCTCGTGTGTAGAGCCGCGCGCATGTACAAACACAGATATTTGTAGTCTCATATTTGACAAATCTGATTGCATTCTGAGAGCAAGCTTTAATGGCCCGTAAGGAGACACGTCACGTATATCGAAAACATCATTTTTTTTTTAAGATTTCGAGCGAAGATTTTGATTATTAATATAGATTTTATAGCGTTCCGAAATAATCTGGTAATATTGAGCATTTTGGAATAAAATAAGGTTCGGAAAAAATTGAAGAAGATTAAGAATTAATTTTTTAATAAAAAGATTCTTTTTTGAGCATGATAGAATGGAGATAAATGAATTTCGAATATCGAATACTTAAAAAAAAATGTTTGTGTATACCGCCGGCGAGAAGAAAATAATTGTAGGTACGTTTTAAGGACGATAAATGGGGTTTGTTTCCTTTAAAAAACATTTTGTTTTTCTTATGTCTGTTACGCGTTCCAACTTTGTTTTCATTCCGCTGAACTCGAAATAGTATTTTCAATCTTTCTTCCGAAACGTTTGAAGTTTTTCGCTCGTGGTGTTTTTTTTTTTCAAATTCCATTTCATTATTATTATTTCCGGTGTGGTTAATTTGGGAACGATCGTTAAAAGTTTTTCGATCTTTCGAATGGCCTCTTAATACATGTCTGTATTGTTACACGAATGAAATTTTAAGGACTCTAGAAATAGCGTTTTTAAATTCCGTTATCAATTTTCTTTGTCAGGCACAAGAAAATAATTGTCGTCAGTTTATTCAAAGATAATTTGTAAAAAAAAAAATAATTATTTTTCTCCCTTATTTTTTATTTTCTATTTATAAAGAAAGAAACAATGACATCCTACAAAACTGGCCAAACCTCTGTAAACAATAATAAACAGTAGTAAATGAACATATCATCTCTCAACATTAACTGCAATCAGAAAATTCAATAAAACCGACAAGTCATTTCAGACAAATCACTTACCAAGTTATCGTCTCGAATTTGGCACAAAAGAAAAAAAAATTATTATCCGAGTGAGAAAAAGTCGTATCAGGAAACGTGGAGGAGAAAGAAGAAACGTGCATTTGCAAACGCGATCGAAGCGCAGAAAGGATTATCCGTTTCGGCAACGAGGGCTAGCAACAATCACGGTCGTTTCGTCGAACGAACTGGGATCTCTGTGTGTTTTAGCACGTACACGGACGTACGTGTTTGTAAATAGAACTATACGTTACATTCGGTGTTTTATAAAGCAGAAATACACAAACAGCAAGTGAACGCTCGAGGCTGCGGAGCCTGAAGAAGAGGTGGAGAATATGTAAACGCTCGGGCATTAGTTGTTGCGTGAAAACGTCCCGGTATGGTTGAAATGTGAAATGGAAAGTCGAACAAAGGGAGAAAGGAAAGCGGGGACGGTTTTGTGAGCGTATGATGCCGTAATATATACATATATATATATGTGTGTGTGTGTATTTATATTCGTGGAGTTTTGGTGAGTGGATCGATACAATTGTATATTTAGGTACGAAGCGATTAATGAGCCGAAGAAATCGACTTTTCTTTTCATACACAGGTGTAAAGGTTATGTCGATAGCTCGCCTCGTTGAAGCTGCCTTATACCCGAGTCGTTATAACTAAAAATTCTGAAGCTGAAAATTCGAGACATATTTTTCCTTTGCACCGTTCTATTCAATCCGTGCGCATCATTTGTCGGGAGTTAAATTGATACGTTTTTTGTTTGTTCGTACGAGGGGGTGAAGAAGCAATGAAAATTGCGAGGTGAACTATTGTCCTGCAACTGGGGGGAAAAAAAGTGGCACGGAAGGTTGCGATTAATTTTGAAGGCGAAAAAAAATGTCGTTTCGATTTCTCGGACCTGGAGTTGGTGGAAAGTTTATTGTGACTATCAAGCGCGATGAGTGAGATAACAGATGTGTCGAGTTTGGTTGGATCGCTCGGAACTCAGTGCAGAATTTTTAAAAGCTTTTTCATAGCTTCGATATTATGTTAAATATTCATATTTTGTGGGTAAATAATATTTAATATATTTTAATATTTAATCAATACTATTTTTATTACTTCGATGTATTTTTGTTGAATTTTAATAATAATGAATGAATAAAGTAGATTAATTGAATTAATAATGAAGTAATTGGGTTGATAATTTAATAATAATAAATTAATAAAAATAATAATATAAATAATACACATAACACTCAATAAAAAAATTAATACCTATTTGTTTTATTCGATTTACTTCGATATCGGACGTTCCAGAGAGAAACATGGCTATCCGTTCTCGAACTAAACCGAACGAAAACCATTGAACAACACGGCAGAGGAATGCAAAAAGCCGGAAGAGGGTACGGAGGTTGCTACGGAAAATGAAGACTCCACGAGGAACGCTAATGATCTAGACATGGATGTATCTGTATTTCCGGGTTAAAGGGATTGTTTTAGAGATCCATGCGTTAGTGTGATGCAACAATGTTCCTTGAGGCTCCGCGAGCACTGTTGATGCCGAGTTCCTGTCGATTCCACATTCACAAGCCTCAGTTGTCAGTCATGCTGTATCCGTGAACGCTGGCTCGGAGCTTTTTCCGGTTGAACCGGACTCTCGAGTTTTTCTCTCCAGTCCATTGCGTTTTTGACCCTGCCGATTGTTTTTGGACTACCGTTAAACAACGGCGCAGGAGTAAAAAAAAGGCCTGCACCGCGTAGGGTCATACGAATACCCCCAAACACCCGGCCATACCAACAACCGTAAATATTATCTTCAATTTCGTTAATTAACGGTACAATGTTTCGGCATATATGAAGAGTGTACTGATGAATACACGTTTCACCATACGCATCCTAAAAGTTCAAACTTTCATGTGAATTCTGGTCTATTGTTATCATCGGTATATTGTTCATCCAACAATGTTGCGCAGCCATGTCAATAGAACCAGCAACGTATAGTCGGCACAACAAAGGCCTCGGGTAATAATTTCAATACGAAACTTTCCGATAAACACGAACCGTAAATATTTTGGGGGACTTGTTGATTAAAGAAAAAGGTCATTATGGAAAACTGGGTCACACCGCTAATTTTACCGCCAAAGTTATTGTTTTCGTACGAACGTCTTTTATAAGTCACCACTAGTGAATTCGAGTCAGGGAGACGGAGATTTTTTTATTATTTCCTAAATTTATGGGGTTTTGAAGTTTGAAAAAACGACAAAATAGGAAATTTTTTATCCACTTTGGTGCCTAAATTGGTGATAAAAAGATATCTATAAAATAAGCATCTCAGAATTTAATATTGATGCAAAACCGCGAGTACCATTTCCCCCTCTCTTATTAAATAAAAAATAAAAAATATAAAATCAATTGAAAAATAATACTTAAATATCTCCCTAAATTTAAATTTAAAAAATAATTCCCACGCACTATTAGAGGTGAAAAAAATATGGTTCTCCAATGTTACATACCTATCTTTTTTTAATTTGGGATGTGGCCCAATTCTGCATAATTACCAAAAAAGGAAAAATTCTTTTTTTTTTTTTCAAAGTTCCGACGCTTTCGTTAACCGTCTGCCTGTAACGAGGCGACAAAGAAAATTGGAAACACAGAAGTACGGGGTTTCAGGGGTTTGGATTGAAAAATCAATTGGTCGTATCGTTTCATATAGAAAATCGTTCAATTGTCTCTCCGAAGAGCTATTATTACATGCCACTCGCCAATTTTGGCTTACCTGCTACACGCGGAAATCCATAGTTGTTGGTCTTTCTGGGTTACTCGGTATTGATCAAGTTAATTATTTAATTTTATCGATTCTGGACCCACATTGGCCATGTTTCACGGAATTAAAAAACGTTACGCACGCGGTTTCCGGTTATCTTTGTTGCGTCAACGACGTCACACATTTTCATGCAAAAAATCCGGATTTCGAGAAAAATCAATATTTAATTGAGTACCTAACATATATTACGCGAAACTGGGATTTTTAACATAAAAGAAAAAAAGTCATATGATGGACCGACTATATTGAAACACCGATCGTTATCAGCGTATAAAGCTGATTAAATAATGACCCTTGACCTAATCTTCGTTGATTTCGAAGACAAAGAAATCCTCGCGCAAACATGGAAACATTGACCCAAACATTATGATCGAACTGTGTCCGTTCCAAAAATAGTCGAAATCCAAGCTAAAATTTCGCTACCCTTATAGGAATGAAATCAGAAAGAAACTGCTATCATACTAGTGTTCAGAGAACGCAGAAGCAAATGAAAATGATTTCAGCTGCAGGGCCTCGAAAAATCCAGACGATCTCTTGTTGTTTTTTTTTTTTTAATTTCCTACGTCCGTTTCTCAACCCTCTCAAGGGGTACCCCATGAGAGGGTTCAGAAACCCCTTACAGCCGACGAACCTTACGTGCGTTAAATTTACGAAGCACGGTACGAGTACCCTAGACGCGATACTTTTTCGATGCTGCACGAAACGGGTTCTTTTCTCGTGGTCTCTCATTCTCCGACACCTACGGTCATATTATGGAGTGGAGGGGAGGAAGAGGAGGAGGTAGGCTTTATCATGCACCTTCTGAAGGCAGAGCGTAGATTTCCGGGTGACACTCGTGGCCCAGGGCAATGCCACAGCTATTATTATTTTCATATTCCTTCGCGCCAGACCATGTCTCTTGACACCGGCATGTATGACGTACCACGGTTGCTTTACGCGCCGAGGATATCACGGACGTCCGTCTCTTCTTATTCGCGAGTCGCGGGGTCCCCTCGCGGCCCCGTTTTGTACCAGCGGACTCACGACTCGAAAACCAAACGTCCGTCTCATACTCAAATGTCACCGTCTCTTCGCTTTAAAAAAAAAAAAAAAAAAAAAAAACATTTCATACCACTCTTTCCTGCACACGTCGTTTCCCTGCTTCCTCCTTATTCTCCCTCGTACGTATTCCCACCCCCCCACCCCCGATCCGTTCACAACTCTTTTCGGATGTTTTCACATCGTGCCGTCTCATTTTGGGCTGAGATTCTTCTCATAGTTCGCAACGGGTATCGCACCATCCCTGAGGACACGATCGAACGTGTCTCTTCTTCCTGACGAGCTTTTTGGTTCCCAACCGTGCAGGGGAACTCGGGACAAGACGAATTCGCGGGGCAAGATGAAACGGAAGTCTAGCTGGTTAACGGAGTGCACGCGTAAGTACTTGGGAGTTTAATGGGGTTGCACAGATACGATTCAGTAAAAAAAAAAAGTAACAAACGTGATAGAAGTACTGTTGCGAATTGTAGAACAGTACTTTCGTAATAAAAGATTGAATTTTTCGCAAAGTTTCATTTTGTAACGATTTATTGCGACGAGCAATTGTTGATATTTTTGTATTTAATTAAAATTATATTAAAAAGAAATATCATAAAATAATTATTTAAAAATATTATTAAATGATTCAGTGAATTAAAAAAACGATAATAATTCATGTGTTATTGTTCTCTCAAGAATTTTACCGATTCGTCAGTTTTAGAATACGTTTCCTGCCGACCGTTCCTCTTGATCTCGAATCTCTTGATCCAACACTGTCCGGACCAATAATCGGATGAGTGACCGCTTGGTTTCGAAGGGGCTTGCCAACAGATTACTCAGCAAGGGAGGAGGAGGGCGCGACAGTGCTCAGTTTTCACTGGTTACCATAAACTCTAAAATATATCTTTCTTTGTTGCCCAACATCAGGTGGCAGGGGGGAAGGGGGCGGAGAAAGAGAAAAGACAGAGAAAGCGAGAGGGAAAATTGCAGGCTCAAGGCGAGGCAAGCCCGTGATAATAGAAATCGATTTGTCAGGAAGCTTTTACATTTCGACGGGTAGTCTCGCCGGTGGGTTTTGTCGCATCCGATAGCGGGTCTTATCCCACGGGAGAGCGTGGTCCGTGTCATTCTCCTTCTCTCATTCTCCGCGATTCTTCCGTCTCTCTACGAGCTCCGTGTATTCATTCTATGACGTTCTACAATGAAATAGTGGGTCGGGAGGAAAGGGGGGGGGGACAAAAAAAAAGAACGGAAAAACGAGAGCGCGGTGGAAAAAGAACGCGGAAAAGGCTTGTGATGCCTTTTCGCGCAGCTATACGTCGTTCCGTTCGGCGGGCTACTTCTCATCCTGACGAGGAGAGGAACGAGGCCCTCGAAGAGACAGGCCTACCCCCCCCCTCCACCCCCCTGTCCTTTGTTATTCCCCCCCCCCCCCCCCCCCCCCCGGCACCCTCTCGCTTTTTCTGTCTCGTTCTCTCGCTTTGGCTACCACTCGTCGATTTGTAAATCCTGCTCATGGAGATCTTATAAAATGACCAGGCTGTGGAGGCTTGAAAAATACATATTTCATGGATGCTTGATAATGTATGTTTGTAGAAACAACCTGGGAACGTTATTTTTGTTTTGTAATTGAAAACGCGTTCACGCTTGATCTCTGTATTTACGTTTTAAAAAGTTGGTGTTTCGGTTTCCGCAGTAAATTTGTGAAAAAAGAAGATTGTATTTTTAGAATAGATTCGTTGGAAAAGTGTCGAAGTTCGTGTTTCAACGATAGATTTATTGACATGAAAGTTAGAGGTTGTTTTGTAACAGTTGATTTGTTAAAAAAAATGTTGAGCCTCGTATTTCAATAGTAAATTTGTTGAAAAAAATTGAAAACTGTGCGTTCTAAAGGAGATTTGTTGAAAAAAAAAAAAAAACAATTGAGGTTTGCGTTTCAGCATTAGATTCGTTTTAAAAAGTTGAAGTTTATTTTTCCACGGTAGATTTGTTGAAAAAAGTTGCATTTTGTGTTTCAATACTAGATTTTTTAAACAAAAACTTTGAAGTTGACTGTTTCATCGCGACTAGAAATTTTGCTACGAGCCAGACTAGAGCCGGTTCCATTATTCCGTACTACGGCACAGTACAAGCTGCCGGATCGGGTCCTCATCAGTAAAACACTTTTGGCATCCGGCCCTAAAGCTGAATTCGATTACGAGAGGAATCGGTATACCTGGTTTGGCCCTGATCCAGATGGCGTATCCACGTTAGGAATGAAAAATAAAAAGTCTCCAAATAGTGAATAAAAAATATTTCGTTGGTACGTTCCGTGTCTATATCTTATATTTGTTCCTGCGTATTTTCCGTGTCACTGGTGGATCGTATTTATACGTGGGCAGAAACAAAGTGCGCAAAACTCACGCGCAGTCGGCTACCTCTTAACTGCACCGCGAATAACGAATAGAAATGCGACTTTACGTTTTAGACTGGGAGAATTGATTTCATAGCCAGGCACGCAATAGAACCTCGTAACCGCTGTGACCATACGAATTATAACTATGGTTGATGGTGCAAGGTGGGTAGGATAGGGGCAGTGAGACGCGAGGGATGAAAATCCTCATGGAAGAAGTGAAAGAACAGAGGTCGAAAAAAATATCAAGCCCGGTAGCAGGCATAAAAACTTAAAGCCCCATTCACGTAGATTGAGAAGCGGGGGTTCGTAGAACGATACGGGGTTGTAACTGGTAGCAAGAGAAAAAGAGAGAGAGCGAGAGAGAGGCAAAAAGAGATCGGGTTAATTGAAAACTACCGAAAAGCACAATTTCGCGAGAAATTATTTCTATTCATTAGCCACGAGTATTGTAATGGGGATGGGGCAAGGCAAAGCCCTATCCATCTCCCTCTCTCTCTCTCTCTCGCCCTCTCTCAACTAGCGAATTAAGGGGTACGAAAACGCAGAATGCACTCGTTGAATTAGGGGGGCAGAGGGGCCAAGTGGATGGGGAGGAGAGGGGGAGGGGGAATTGCGTTTGATTCTGCGCGGTTACATTCGAAATGTAATCATATTGTACACATAAATATACATACGTTCTCCCAACCCCACAAGATTTGTTACCACTTCGTGGAAAAAAAAAAAACGAAACACCCGAACTTTTCTTCCCTCGGATTATTTTTTTTCACACTCGAAATTCCGGGCACTTCTAGACTCCCTTTAATTATGCAACATAAATACAATCGGCGAGCCGAATGGTGCGCGTTAACCAACTGAAACCACGGCGCCTTTTTTTCGCCGTAATTTTTAGTCATAAGCACAAAAGCTCTTCCCATTTTTCGCCCTCTTTCTCCCTCTCTATTTTTTTTGTCCGAAAGCTCGCGCGATGATTTGGTCCGTTGAAACGCGCGTATGAGGCGACCATAGACCGAAGCTTTTTCCATGGAACGCTACGGCAAATCAATTTATGGAATTGCGGGAACCACCGAGAATCCACCGCTTTCTCATTGTCCGAAAGCTCACTCGGACATTATGTATAGTTATATATATATATATATATAAATATATTAGGATGGTCGAAAAAAAGTCGACTTTTTTTTCAAAGTCCCCTATTCGGTCGTTGCAGTGGAATGAAATAAGACGCCTAGTAAAATATGAGCGAGTAATATTAACATTTAGAGGCCGCTCATTGCGTTTTTTTGATTTTCCATTCTCCATTCCAACAACGCGCAGAAAATTTTACTCCATATTTTTGGTAAATATTTGGAAGTGTAACTCCTGTCAGAATCGAACCGATTTTTTGTGTTTGTTTGGGTTTGCTTGTTTGGATTTGTTTGTTTGGGTTCGTTTGTTTGGTTTCCTGTTTTTTACCGGGAGTTGCACATCCGAATATTTACCATATTTTTGAATTTTATAATTCACCAATGTGTAAACATGCAGCAATGTCCTAGATGCATTTTTGTAAGAAATTGAAAGCTCTTTAAAAAATGTCTTCGATCGTTTTACGATAAACCGATTTTTTCAAAAGTGATTTAAGGTTAAACCTAGATTTATAGTAAATTGTCAAGATTTTTCCACTTTTCTGGCAACCATTAAACTTATCGTAAAACGTTATAGGATCTTTGTGGTAGATAATTTGATTAGCTGAGTCATCGTGCTATCCAATTATTGAAACGTGGTCTAATCACGGAATTGATAAGAAATGATTGGACATTTTTATAAATCGCAAAATAATGCAACATTATTTATTACACTTTTAATAAATGACGTTGCATTATTCTCTAACTGGAGAATGTTTAAATTAATTAGTAACATGATTTTTCAGACTGTAAAACGGTTCAAATAAAATGAATGATGATATATTGCAATAAGTCTGGTGAATTTATAAAAAAGAAAAGCTTGATTTATTGTGAAATTTTCAAAAATGATTTCAGATGACAATTTTTTTCACTTTTTAATGGCGTCCAATAGAACGCTCTGGCAAATGTTGAAGAATGTATACTCCAATCTTCCGTCATCTACCAATCACGTTTTCCCTCCTCTTTCATGCTCGTGAACGTCGTCATTCGCACGGAAAAATCTTCCCCATCGGGAATGAAGTGTATATTCGTCAGTCAATGAATTTACAACTCCCCACTTACCGGGTGATGGTAGATGGAAAGGGAGTACTAGAGGACGAGGAAAACGACGCAGGGGCTTCCCACGGGAATAACGAGAGTGAGGGAACAACACCGCTTAACGAGAATGGCTTCGCGGCACGTGAGAAAAAAAGGCCAAACGGGCGGTCGGGCTCGAGAACGTGGCAACTCTCCCTATAAGCGAAGGAGAGGGCAATTGGAAGCTCACCCACACTACCTCAGGTTTAAGCTCCGTCTTGAAAGGTGGAATTAACCCGAAATAAGTGAGACGAGCTCTATAACAGTGAAAAGTATTTTCGTAGCAAGGGTAACGCCGGTAGAATTGCATTTTATTATTTTTTTTTGTTAATTAACAATTTAATCAATTTTTTAAAAAATGAAATAGCTCATTTTATTTATGTGTTTGTTTGATTGATTAATTAATAATTTTCTTGCTTAGTAATTTTGTTACATTACTAATTTGTTTGTTTATTTGTCTCAATGAATAATTTAGTTAATTAGTAATGTCATTGAATTCGTCGTTTTTTTAAAGTATCAATAGATCGACATTTGAAAATCGTCTCGAATTCTGAAAATAACTTTTGATCATCATTCTTCTTACTATTTTGTCGCAATTGTTCTTAACATTATTGTTAGAAAATGAAGTATGATTTTTCTTTGAAAAATCGAAAAAAGCACATACATTTTTTAAATCGAAACACCACAATAAAAAAGTACATCGTTCAATACCGATATGATCGATTTTCGAAAAATACTTATTACTTCTCGTTTCGAAATAATTAGATATTTAAAATACATCATTGGACTCCTGACATGAAAAGTTAAAAAATATTTACATTTTCAAATTACGTAAACAAAGTAAACATGCAAAACGGCTGATATTTCTAACATGAGTTGGGAACACGTGTACCAAAATAACAAAAAACAATCGAAAATAGAAAGTACGTAGCCCGCGAAATTTAAAAAGTCACCTCATTCCTTAAACCTCGTATACGTATAATTCACATGCATATACATATATTTCGAGTAATACGAGCGGAGTTTGCAAAAATATCGAAGCAGGTGGATTTGAAGCGAAAGCTTGAAACCTCTGTAGCCGAAAAGCCGAAAGGACCGTCAGAGCCCCCATGGCGAATAATATCACGGTATTGCCGAGCATCCCCATGACCGTCGTTCGTTTAGTCAGCTGGCTATTTACATATACATACCTCCGTGTATATATATATATTTTGCCACTCTCGAACTAGTTTACAGCCAATTGTTATTAAGGCGGACACTTGGCTGGCCCAAAATATACAGGGTGTCTCAAAAACGATCGGTAACGTTGCACGCTTTGACAAGACAGCTTACGATGATCCAGAATAATTAAAATGTGAGCTCAGTAAAGGAATAACTGAGCTCACATTTTCAATCAAAGGAAGTTTTCGGGACACTCGCACTTTTTTAAAACTCGCGAATAATATCTAACTCGAAGCAAAGAGATTTTTCAAAAACGAAACATATTAAAAATTAAATAAAACCAGGAAGATCTGCGTCCATTAATTCTACGAAACCGGATGCTCGGTTTTACCAAAAAAAATGTATATGTCTATGAGAAAAGTGAGTTTGAAAAATTTGTGAAGCTGTATCGATCTTTTCTGTACGTCCTTGAGGCAATATTTCACACGTTGCAAATCCGGGTATTCTTGATTCGAATATTACTGATAGATCCTGTCATCAATAAGACCCAACCGAGTAACTGAAAACTGACGAATGTCACTCAAACAATGTGGCTGAGGGAGTTGCGAATTTATTTGGCTCTTTTGATTCGACATTGCTTCTCGGTTGTTCAGTTTCTTGTTATCGATAGCACGATCTTTCAGTAATATTCAGACTGAAAATGTTCGCTTTTGCAGTTTTGTTACACGCGAGATATAGTTATGAAGTCATTGATTTCCACGAGTTTGAAAAAAGTTCGGATATCTCGTAAACTACGATACTTTTACCAAAACCATATTTGTTCGTTGATGAAGGCATCGACGCAACTTGGCCCGCAGGAATCTTCAATATTATCGTCCGTTTTTTGGACACCCTGTATACGTGCAAAATGAATCGATGCGTTTTACGCACGTACACACGTACACGCGCGTATATAAATCGAGATATAATATCGGAATGGTCCGTATGCATATCTATCGTTCGGCACTAAGTCTCTGATGTTGAGGGTGGCTCGGGCCGCTCTCACCCTCGGTATTATGAAAAGTTAATGAGAGTAAAAAAAGGCGTGGAAATAAGGCAAGATATAGGTAATACGCGGTGTTGCTCGCAACAAAAAAAAAAAAAAACCACGCATATACATCGGCGCTCAGCTCTCGCAAGGACGAAAAAAAAGGAACGTATAATAGCGACGTTAAGCGGCTGATATACACGTGGGACGGAGTATGTGCCGAGGACGAGATAATAAAAAACACACGCACACACAAACATTAAAAAAAAAACAAAAAAAAATACGGAAAAACAGAAAAAAGAAGAAACGCAACGAGAACGGGATACGACGAGTAGCCGGGTAGAAAATAACAACGAGAGAGGGCGCGAAGACTGGAAGTGAGAGGAAGCGCGAAAAAACTCCCGGTCCGTTAATAGTCAACGTATATATCGCAGCGATTGTATATACGCGATGTTGCATTCTGGTACATCTAGTCATTGTGAGGACGCTTCTGAAAATATTGGTTGTTTTAGAAAATATGGGATAAATATTCGGAAGTTGAACTCCCGCTGAATTAAGGCTGTAAATTTTGTTATCAATTCCTGATGACTGTGAAATCTTACATTAAGTTATACTTTAATGGCGCATCATGTTTTTAACCCAAGAAAACACAAACATGACGCAAAAAAAACCAATGGGTTACTTGTGAAGTTGCATCTTTGAACAATGTCTAACTCGAAGTTTCGAGGACTCGAAAGTGACAGGAAAGTGACTTGTATTTCCGGTTTTCTCATTGAGCAGATATTCTACAACGAACATTTGATAATTGCCGGGTGTTTGATCAAACGTGTATTTTCATGCGCTTCCAAGAATTCCGATTCGCATAAAATTTCAATTCCAAATTCATCAACGTTGCGCAGTTTCATCGAATCGCCGCTAAACTGTTCTGATCGAGTCTTCAGCTTTGGCTGAACTTGTGAAAGTGAATTGATTGCTTCGATGGGAAAAATAGGTAATCACTCAGGATGGGGTTGGATAAAATGAAAGAAACAAAAACTCAATAGCACCTAGATTCGTTAATTTTTTTTTCGCACTATCAGGCGAGTTTGCGCATCGCTAACTCCCCCAGTACCGTCACGCCTAAAACCTCGAATTAATCTCGTAACAATCGAAAGTAGTACGAACCCCCAAAAAGAATACACCGTGTTTAAGCTGCAAAGAACTCACGTGAGTATCAACCTGCCATGCCAGGGTCTGTCTCAAAGTAGTCGAGGAACAATACACCACTGACCTGCAACATACAACAGTGAAAATGAAACGTTGAGAAATAATAAGTCTGGAATTTCTTACGCATGCGCGTTCACACGTAACTCAGATGAAAGAAAAAAAAAAAAAAAAGAAAAACACAACCATCCAAATCCAACTTAATTCCATCGTTGCGACGCACGGACGGTGGGTACGATTTCAACGAAGCTTTTCATCGAATCGCCAGTTGGAACTCGTCCGCGTTACACTCCACACGCGCAATGCGTTGGGTTCCACACGGGGTTATCACCTTCCGCTTTGTTTACCAGGAAAGAACGAAGAATGTATACAGACAGAGAAAAAGAGAGAGAGAGAGAGAGAGAGAGGAAGAGATTTATATCGTATTCTGAAACACAACATTCCCTAAGAGTACTGTGTCAAAAAATATACAAAAATTGACAATGTTTAAACGATAAGTACAGGATTCTATAAAATAATACGAGAAAATAATCATGATAATTAAAATTAAAAAATTAAAAAGAATAGTAATAATATAAAAGCATAACAATGAAATAATAATAATAATAATAATAATAGCAGTAATTAAGAGTGAGAGAAAGAGAGAGAGAGAGAGAGAGCATAATAAAAACGTCTCGAAATAGCGATCCTTCAGGATTCAATAAAATAATAAGAGAAAATAATAAAAATAAAAATTAGAAAATAACAAATTATAATAATAATAAAAAGAATATGAATATAATAATAATTATTATATAATAATAATGATAATAATAATAATAATAATAATAATAATAACAATAGCAGTAACAAATGGCAGTAATTAAGAAAGAGAGAGAGAGATAGAAAGAAAAAACATAACAAAAAACCTCTCGACATAGCGATCCTTCAGCATCGAAGCAAAGCCGTTAATTAACGAGCTTCAAAAGTAAAACGCATAAGTCCGAGGTAGAGAAGAATGACGAGCGAAACGGGACGTTGGACGGAAAGACGACTGGTGAACATATGCAGATGTATATACTTATACATACGCGTTTTACATAACATACTTATGCATCGACGTTTAAAAATGTTTATATATATATATATACATATACGGGTGTTTGTATATATATATGCATGTTTGTCTATAACTGTGTGTACAGATACATAAAGGGTCGGTGTCTGGCTAGACGGGCAGAAATGAAGCAGCAAGGGTTTTGTTTGTCCGGCTGTCCACCCCTTTTCCTTCCTCGTTTTCCACCCTCCGCTGTTACTCCTCACCTTCCCAAGCAAGGGCCCATCGCTTCACTCCGGTACCTCCTCGGTATACGAGACTTGTTTTCCTACTCAGCCCCTCTATTCCACATGCATAGACATTCACTCGTACGCTCGTAGATATACATATATATTTGTTTATATTTTGCCAACCTCCCGATCTCTTAGTGCTGTCCTTCTGTCGCGCTCTCTCGTACTCGACGGGCGTAGCGTCGATCCGTTGAAAAAAAATACTCGGCCTCCCATCGTGGTACGATACATTTATGTCATATCGGTTACGCATGTTTGTACTTTACGAATGGTAAAAGGTAAGGAAAATAAGTATAATCGAAAATTATTGTTGCTTGTTGTTTATTTCTTATTGTAAAATGTTAATTGATCTTATTGGTATTCTGTTAAGTACGCGAGGAACAAGGCAATGCATTTTTATTCAACGAAACAAACGAGGTAACTAGAAATTTGCGAAAAATTGTTGGATCCGAGAAATTATATTTTTTAAAACATTTCATTGCTAGGAAAATATCATATTTTTATAATCGGGATTTACGACAGCGTTGCATTATTTTTTTTCAAACACAGGGTTTTTGAAAGAAATTTAGTTTTTGCGAAATATTTTTCGTGAAAAATAAGAAAAATTTCAGGTTGTTCCGGTCACCGGAACAACCTGAAATATATCTCCGGTCGGTTCTGGCCCATATCGACTCGACGTTAACGAGACGTTTGCGTAAATACAAACATGCCAGGGATGTTTCATCGCTAGTGTAGGGAGTGGAAGCAAGTACGGTGGGATAAAAAAGAAAATGGGAAAGCGACGATTGTCGCGGCGGTAGGTTTTGGATGTATCGATAATGAGGATGTACAAAAAAAAGGCAAAGGTCCGTTCGGAACATCAATAGTAAGCAGCGCGCGATCAGAAACGAGGCGGGTATTGAACGAACGGAGCAATGAGAAGTAAGAGAGAACAAAGGGACTTGATAGGAATCTTGATTGGGATGATCTAATTGCTGTTTTACAATCGCAATTTTACCGCGCGCGTATCGTCCACGATAAGCACAGAAAGGGAGAGAAGTTAAAAGCACGTCGAATGCAAAGCTCGACAAATTTATGGGATGAAATGAAAAAAAAAAAAGAAAAAAAAATGAAAGAATAAAAAAAAAGAGGAAGAAGGATGCACTGGAAGAACACAAAGTCGAGTTCTCCAACTGTCTTCCGCACGATGGTCATGTGCCCACTTGACAGAAGCCACAATCAACGCGATTCCGAGAGGGAAACCGATACCGGGAAGCGTCGGTTTGTTGTCGAAGCTTTGGTTATTACACAAATGAGGTTGTTTGGCCGGAGATAAATGTACAAAGCATCGTAATAGGATTGCCTCGCCGTTCTGTCGCTACCACGTGTGTACCAGGATAGGAAGATTGGAAAAAAGAAGAACGAAGATAAAAAAGCAATTGGAAGCCTGTGCCTCGAGCGTGGTCATTCTCTCTGATAAATAAATGTTGGAAATCAAAGAAAATCCCGCGGTCAGTTTCGACAATGAATATTCGCATTGGTCGAAATCGCGTTGACCGAACATTCCCGTTTCGTCCAAGATGCCAAGTTCGTGTTTACCAATCGTGCAATAATCGGTACGACGTAATTACGCTACAAAACGATACCGGATGTTATAAGGAGTTACCC
The DNA here is from genome assembly GCA_030523105.1 of Ophioninae sp. A BG-2022a. Classification (NCBI taxonomy): domain Eukaryota; kingdom Metazoa; phylum Arthropoda; class Insecta; order Hymenoptera; family Ichneumonidae; species Ophioninae sp. A BG-2022a. The sequence goes on along the minus strand of JAPYZI010000163.1, from coordinate 35,037 downwards.
GGGTAACGGGGGATGCTTTCAATTGAAATTTCAAGGGAGGAGAATCGAGCCTCGTCCTGGCGAACCTCGTATAGTTGTCCGATGATGATGGTAGTAAAGGGAACGCTCGAATAGAGGCTTCGGGGTAGCCGGTTAGTCCGGGGTGGTTGGAGCGATGGTGAGCTCGTGCAGCCCTCCCCATGGCCTCCCCCATAGTGCGCGAGACTTCGCGTATGACCGCGCGTGGGTATAGTAATTGTATACGCACCGGGAGAATGGCAAGGTAAACAAAACTATGTAAGATTGCCCCATTAATATACATATCTCTTGGTTCAGTTGGGTATAACACAAGAGCAGCTAGTATTAGCAAAGCCTACTCTACCCTCCGTCGTGGCCTCTTCCTTTCTCATTCGCCTTGGCTTTGCCGTACTCTGCTCCACCCCCCCCCCCCCTCCCCCCGGCGCTCCCGTCTCCCCTCACTCCTCTTAAGAGAAACCGTTTGCCGTTCCTCCACATGCGAGACTACGGGTTACCCGTTATACTCTTCTCACCACCGCACGTAGCCTGAGAGGGTGAGTAGTCTTGGCCTCAGACTTCGGGGTTAGGCACTCTCCGCGGTCTCCTTTAGCCAAAGTGAACGAGAGAGTTCGAGCTATCCACAGAGCAGAGTACACAATGGATATTGAGGCTATAATTTACAGCTGATTGTTGGCGGGCCGGGCAATCTATGGATTCCTCCGACCAACGTTCAACGAGCTTCGCTAACCACCCTCTAACTACCTTCTTGAATTTGTATCAGTCTACATGTGGTCTACCCGTGCATGGGAGCTTCTACGAAATGAGAAAATTCAAAGCTCTTCGATTTTCCACGCGTTCGTCTGTTCTCGTTTTTTTTGCAAGTCTTGGTGATCTTTTTATGTAAAAGCAAGTGAAAAAATACGTCAAACGTAGAACTGGTAAAGTGGTGTTAAAAATTATTTTAGTGAAAGTAGTTCAACTTTGCATCCACTGTAGCCGATCGTACGTAGTTCTAAATTAATTAGGAGCGCAAGGTTCGCCCAACGGTGTAAGAGTTTCCGGGTTCTGGACGGCACTTGGATACACCTAAGTCGAAGTTGTGAAGCGTGTTTTCCTGGTTTGCTGGTTCAACGAGCTTTCACTGGGCCACGATAATTGGTCGCATCGTTTTACGCGTTTGCTAAGGAAGCTGATGGGTCGGAAAGGATGACTACGAAACTGAAGTGGATCGGCCGCCTTGATAATCGCCCGGAGATATTAAATCGGTAATTCGATTGAGACACGGATGATCGGTGATCTTTATCCACTTTCTTAATTCTTTATATACTCATTGATTGATAGAAACGGTACAACACATGATTGTAGCTTTTGAAAAAAGTATCCACGTCGCAGTTGTTTCTGTTCAGGATGTTGACCTCCAGCCCCAGCGAGTCGTTTATCAACGGGCCATGAAAGATAACAGAAAAGCGAAGCGGGCGTGCAGCGGACAAATATTGTATCAATTTCACCCTCATCGACAGATTACGAGTCACACCGCATAGCAACAAAAATATTGAGCTTTAGCTCTGATAAATGCAAAATTACTTGGACACACGAATCGAATAGCGTCAAAGGATATTAATTTTCAAATGTTATCAAATTCCACAGTACGGTACTGTTGCGTTTTGCTCAGCAGTAACCACACATGTCAAGAGTATGGTAATTGCATTTGATGAAAGTATGCTTGGTGCGCATTATTATTCCTGCATCGCAGTCCGAAAAAAAACCTTCACCGAGCGCGAATGCGGATATTGACATTTCGATTGTAGCGTAATTTAAGTACAGGCTTTTAATTAATGTGGCACATGCTCGCTCCCTCTTTCTCTCTCTCTCTCTCCCTCTGCTTAGCGTTGGAATATTTCATCAAGCCAAATTGAATATTGATACTTTCATTTTTCAACCAATTATTAGAGCGCTTTTACATGATGACGAGGCTTCAAAGCGTTCAGTCGTTTCATCCTCCAAATGAGACAGAGAAAAAGAAAGGGAGAGGAAGAGCGAGGTTAGGAATACATTTAGCGGAAAGCTCGATGAAGCAACCAACCTGCGATTGACTTTGACGCGAAGTCTCAATGAGGATGTGCGGGAATTCTTGATTGATGAGACACTGGGAAATGACATTGGTCGCGTGGTGCGACGGGGTGAAAAGTGGACGTTAACAAATGGTCATTGCTGCGATGTCTCAGAAGGTTCGGGTAAGACGGTTCCAACCTACTTGGGATGCGGCATGAGGATCTATGTTCACCATTTCTCATCGGGTAGTTCGAGAGCGCAAACAATGCCCCCTTCGGAAACCACAACCGTAAGAAATGTCGTTGCCTCGGGGCTTATGGTTGTTGAACCGTAGTCGAAATGGTAAGTAGCGAATGGAGTTCGCGGACATTGTCCCCTTGCTTTCCCGTAACATAACGGACAGGTTGATCAAAGTCAGACCAGACCCGGCCAATGATCGTTGAAACCAATGCCCGTTATCGGGCTGAATCTTATTTCCGTTGCGATGGAAGTGAACAACGCTCCATCATACAAAGTCGAGACAATGAAAAAAGCTTTTGATTTATATGGCATGGTGACCCACGTGAAAATGACCGACCAAATCTTCGGGAAACGCCACACTGAAAGCTTAATACCAAAATATGTTCAGGAAATTCTATAATGAAAGCTCAATATTTAAATATCTTCAGGAAATGCCGTACTTTAAGGTTAATACCAAAATATCTTCAAGAAAGTCATATTTTAAGGATAATACCAAAAGATCTTCAAGAAACACCATAATTTCAGATTAATACTAAAAAAATCTTCAAGAAATACCATAATTTATGGTTAACACCAAAAAATCATCAAGAAAGCCATATTTTAATGTCAATGAACATGACGAAAAGAAATATAGCAACAAAATGTCAAACATTTCTGCCTAATAACCGCACGAGTCTGAGCGAGCTCGAACCATACCGTAGACGGAACATCGAGCATAAACTGTCCTGCGGGAGCTTGTTACTTCAATTCGCTCGAACACCCTTAAGAACACTGCCCCGAGGTTCCTGAGAAAGAAGAAGTTCGCAAAACTCGCGCAAACACCCTTACGCGATATGCCTTCTTGTTGTATATAGCGGTCTTAAAAGCACCACTGCCAATGTTGGACTCTTTTAGTCTTCTCCGTCTTATCCTCCTCTTCCCGTATGTCTCTCTTATTCTACGGTTGTTATATCGTCGTAAGAAGATTATCGCCCGGCGATAGGCGAGAACCGGGGAAAACCGCATTGAAGTTTTGCTGTTGCAGCCCTCGAACTTTCAAGCCCGAATATTAAAGGGCGTTTGAGCATTTCGCATGGCTGACGGGATATTCATTTAATATCCCCCGCGATTATGATTATTTGTTGCAATTCGTGAACAGCATTGATCCTGGATGGTACTTTGAAAAATCTGCGCGGAAAATTATTCGTCTTTTTCCCGAGGTAAATCCTTTTTTAATTCAAAAAAGAAAAGAACAGACGCTTCTCAATTCGACTGGATTTTTATATATAACTATATATATGTATATATAATAATTTCTACGATTGTTCAATAGTTCATTATTTTATTTACTTCACTGAATAATCAAGCAACTCAATTATTACTCCATAATTAGAATTATACGATTTCGGAATTGAAGATAAATCAAACAAAACGATATTGATTATAAAGCAATACGTCAATTAATTAATTACTAAAAGTAACATAATTAATTGTCGCTTTTGCTAGACATCGCTTTTTATATATTCATATCTTTCAATTAACTTTTTTTTTTTCAATGACAAACATTCGATCGACGAAAAATCCTTCTTTTCGAGAAATCTAAAAAACAACAATGTACGATTATAATTATACATATATATTTAAAAATAAATACAGTGTTATTATTTGTATTTATATCTTTTCCATTTTTTTTTGTTTACAAGTGATGGACGTGAAATCGACGGAAAGACGGTATTTTTGAGGAACCGAAAAAGCACGCTTCGAAAAAGGTACCGGAAGGCAACCCATATGGAAGTCACATTGAAACGGTGATGAACGAGGAGAGTAAGATAGGGTGAGTGAAAGTAGAAGACGAGTAGGAAACGAAGTGTGTCCAGTAGTATCGTCGAGGCACATTGTTCCGAGTCCGAAAAGCTGGGTTACGAAATAATCGTCGTGAAGACCTAATGGTGTATGAAGTCCAGATATCAAAAACAAGCCACCGGAGGGGAACTGTTTTCCCGTGGTCGTAGTATCCGAATATAGACCGTTGTCCACTGCGTTCAATGAAAATTCTCGTCTCGTGGATTGGTATGAACGAAAAAATGGTAGAGCAACGACGAATGTCATTTTGCTTTCTGTTCCAATAAACCCTCGATAACCGATGTTCTTTACACTCGATGCCCCAATTATTCGAATGCGGAACAATCGTCGTACGAATATCGCTATGGTAACCAATGGAATTCTTACCACAATGTCTGCATGGAATTTATATTAATTTATCTGAAAATGAAAAAAAAAAAAATTCCTCGAGCTACGCCGTCCACGCACGATCCAATTTTGCAAACGAACGACCCTCGAATAATAGATCAGTGTTCCTGTACTTTCGCAGCTTTCACAAAAGTAATGTTGTTTTGGCAATTTGGAAAATTGCGTCGAAGTTTGTTTTTCCGATGCTGAGAGGAGTTTTTAGCTCTTTCATTCCCCTCGCTCTCCCTGCGACAGAGTCGATACACGTACTGAATAAGTATACTCAACCGATGCAGAATTCAATTGCTAGCTTGGAAGCATTCCAGCCGGAAAGAAAATGGTCAATGAATAATTCCTCAGGGACGAGGAAACGCCACCTACTACCCGTGTATCTTTAATGGGAACTTATTCACCGAACGCGATAAATTTACGTTGAAAAATAGATCGGGGTCAGTCGGAAATATAATCTCGGTCAGAAATACGAGTATTCCTTCATTGGAGATCGCAAACCCCATACTTTCTGTTTTCACATTATTCCCAAATATTTCCGTACGAGTACCGTTGGATGTGCCAGAAGAGGAGTTCGCATCCAAATTGCAGCAGCAAAAAAGAAAAGACAGGAAGCAGGATGATCGGAGTAGCGAGAATGCCGTGGTAATTGGATGCGATGCATGCAGAGCTAGAAGAAGAAGAAGAAGAAGAAGCGGCAGCCGAATAAGAAGAAAATGAAAAAAAGAAGTTGGGGTTGTTTGCACCACCGAAGGTAGAAGGATGTGAACAAGGGTAGCGATACGAAGGGTGAAGAAGGGTAGAAAGCAACTCGAAAGTAGGAACCACGAAGCTATGCTAACGGCAAAGCTAAGTCTGTTCGGGTGTAATGGGCGACGTACACGCGATCCCAAACCCTCATCCGTAGAGGCCCCTCCAGTAGGAACGCAGTATTGAACTATATGGAGTATCGCGCCGGCAGTGCACCCTTTCCTCGGGCGATTTTAACTTTCTGCTCGATCAGGCACCCCTGGCCAATCGTCGGCGAAACTGCAAGTTTCGTTCTATACGGAGCTTCATTCCTCGAAGCCACACCACCGTCAATCCTGCGCAGCCTTGTTCCACGGTGGAAGAATACATCGGAGTTGTTGCGTCTTGACTTATCGGCCCTAATTATTCCCCACCCTCATCGGAGCCACGACCAAGCTCTGTAAGAAGAGTGAAGGAACGGATGGGGTACCCCAACGATCGAGCACCTACCGACCACCATGAGCCATGGGCCAAGCACCTTCAACCACATCCCACTGGCAGCCTTCTCCGTCTCCCTCCTGGGCAATCTCTTGCATGAAGGGCTTCGGATGTAACATGGAAGATATATAGTAGTAGTATGGACTCTTCGGAAGCTACGGACCTTCTTCACCCCTCGAGTGCATCGCACCCTTCTTTCCAAACTGACTGGAACTTGCGCGCAGCTTTTGTGCATACGCACACACCAACCTCTAGCGTTGTACACTGGTGGGTTATTGTGTAACGAAAAAAAAAAGAGAAAGTATCGCGCAAGTGGAACAGCGAGTACACACGAAGACACGGATTCACAACCGTGTATCCACGTATGGACGAGGGTCTCTTTTTCGACCCCACACTTTGAACACGAGGACATCAACCGGATCGTGCACTCTAAGAACCCGAGAGCGCTGGTGTGATAATTTTTCAATTTGGCCCTCATACATTATCACTGGAAACACCACCGAGGGGATGAAAGTACGCCTGGAAGTAAACTCGCTGTTTGAGCCCTCGAATACTACGAGCCAACGGTCTTCACGAGGGACTACGGACAAATGTACCGCTGAAGGGTTAACCGGGTCGCACAAACAGTCTGACGCAAGCCCTTTCGCCCGAGAAAGTCTGAGTAGTTACCATCAACACTCAGGAATGTTGCCACAGCCACGGGGTTGCATGCTGAATTTGCACGACACTCCGGACGACAACAATCCTAACTCCACCTTATAACGCATACATACATAGATACGTAAGAAACTGCGCCCCCGTTGCCCAGGCTGCCTCTTCTCCATCGTGTATCCGCCTACCGGAACCTGAAGGGCTCATCGCAATGTAAGCAACCGACCGCTATGCTGGACCGGTAACGATTAAAAGGCCAGACTGAACCAGCAGTTTAATGCCTGTCCATCCTCGTGTATGAGGACACTCCGGTTATGTTTTTTACAGTAGCCAGACGATTCTCTACTCGGTCTTGCTGAGTACGCACGGACCATGGTGAACCCTTGCTTCGAGTGAAGTGGATGGGATACGGGATAATCCGATGCAGCACATTGCTAACCAGCAATGTGCGTGACCTCGTGGATCAGAGAATTAAAGTTCGATGCGATCAAACGACGAACACGGTTGACCATTTCTCCAGCATTAAGGTACTTAATGAATCGTCGGCCGAAAAATTAGTCCGAAATGGGGCGATCGTTGGTTTTTAAGTTTAGGTTATGACGTACGTTTTTAGCCTTAAGAATTCTTCGTTTTATAATTAATCAATACTGAAAAATTATTATTTTCCACTTTTAGTCGTAATTGAACTCAAAGTGGACGATATTGGCATATGCTCGACTGAGGTTTTGTCAGTGATTGTACATCTCTTCCGGTTGGAAAGTACTTCAACAAAAATTCGATGTCTAAGCGGGTGGAATCGACGGCTTTACTTTGTACAAATACATATATATGTATATAATTTTCCAAAAAATGAACCCTCAGGGAAGTAAAATCGGGAGTGCAATTTTATACTGGAGCACCATTTTTTAAAAAGTAAAAACACATTAGATAGCTACACAGACATCAGCTATCATTTCAGAATGATATATTTCAACCTTTGAACAAACGTATCCCTAAGAGATCGAAAGTATATCAACAATAATTTCGAGATCCACGAGAACAAACTTTCGGGCGATGGCTCGTGACTTATAATGCTGAAAAATAAGTTCAAATATTGTTAAATTCCGTCCATAACTAGCGTGTCGATAGAAGCTACCATTGCCCAACCATTAAACTCTTATTTCCATCGTTTTATCATTTCATTATTTTCTACGATTATATATCGTCCTAAAGCCTCAAGACTCCGAACCAAAATTCATATCTTTCAATCTTTCAACGGATCAATCGGTTTCCCGTCAAATCGGCTGAACACTTTCGGAAGGTACAAAACCGATTTAAAAAATGCAAATTTGTCGGAAAATAACGATCCAACGTCCAGCTTGAACTATTCCTTTTTTCGCAACGTTGAAAATCCTTTTTTCTTATCTCTGGCTGTCCCCGGTGAATTCAGGCTGCATCTCCTCAACGGCGGACCACGAACACGATGACGAGAGAGACGCCGACGTGGCGCACCGCGCTGTTTGTTCCTTCGCTTTATCTCCAACGTAAACAGAGCGCCCACAGTACAGAGCATACACGTGTACACGTGCGTACACATGGGTGTGTACATGTGCGATACAGAAGAGGCTGGCTCGAGGAGTATAAAAAGAGATGAAAGCAGATAGTGACCTCGTATTGTAGCGAGAGAGAACGAGAGGGTCTGGGCGGAAGAGAGAGAGAGAGGGGGGGGGGGGTTGGAGGGGAGAAGATGAACGGTGATGGAACGATGAAAAAGGAAAAAAAGATTGTCCAGCAAAGAACGAGACTCGGACGTCGAAGCGAATGGACGAAGACTCGTTTTGAAAGAGACGAAGAATCGAAGTGCCCGAGGGCTATGAAGGAGGATGGAACACGTGACGGGGAAACGCTGATGCAGGGACTACCGGTAACCAACGTTGATACCAGCGCGAACATTAAAAAAATGTTTATATTTAAAAGAGGTTTTACTCAACGTGATTTTTAAACAGCATGAAAAGTATAAAATTACTTTTTCCTAACCCTGTATTTATTTATTATTCCATATAGTTCTTTATCACGTACCGATTTTCCGGAAAATGTGTGATTGTGGTTTTTTAATATCTACGATAATGGTTGGAACATCAGAAACGGGAAACCGCGAGTGCGTGCAGCAGGGATGAGTAAGGAATACAGGGAATAAAATGTCGTTGAGGAAACTCACACTACAGAGCAATAAAATTGTTAATTATTAAAGTGGATCATTCAAGCATAAATTATCTATCGTCCGCGTCCTACATTTTAAGTTTTTAATCGTACAAGTATTTTCATAGCTATTAAAAATTCACGATTACTAATTTCTAGGACAACTGCATGAACAAGGATAAGAACCAATTTCCAGGACAATCTGCATTTCAAAATGAAAAATAATTTTGGTATATCATAAATAATTTCTGAAGTATTGATTTGTCGTTTGTTTCTCTTTTACTGAACTTTATTTTGCTCCTTTATTTATATATTTTTGACTATTGTTTTTCCGCGATTTCCATCTGCTCTTACAAGATTAATTTTTCGATCCGAAACTCATTGCGAACTGTTAAATATGACATATATTATATAAACGAATGCAACATCTATTTGTATATTGTATTATTTATATTATTATACATCTTGTATTCATTTATATATATATATTTATCTTTTCTGTCTATTCGTGTATGTTATTCAGTTCTAAGCTGTGTTCAAAGCTTCAAATGTCCACACAGCAGACAAACAAACAAGCAGACGGACAAGAAACCGAGTTAATAAAAAAAAAACTCGGTCGCGGTTAGTAAAAAAGTTAGTTAAAAGAGAGTTAATAAAAATAAGAGGAAATAAAAGAAAGCGAGGAAGGAGATGTTCAGAGACAAGAAGAAAAAAAGCAGAACCAAGAACAACGAGAATGGGCGCAAGTGACGAATAAATGAGAAAAAAGAAAAGGATTGTCGGGAATGACGGATAAACGTGTGACAACAAAGTGGAGATAAACAGGGGACTGTTGCGGGAAAATGTGTATAAAAGCGAAGCAACGAAAGCGCCAGTTTTTTACGGATTTCCCTACAGGTTCCTCGCTCTCTCTCTTTCTCTCTCTTACGCCCCCCTCTCCAGTTTCCCTTTGTGCATACACCTCGCAAAGTGACACAATTTTTTCGTTTTTTCTTTGTTTTACAACGGCGCTTACGGCAACACTTTCGCGCCTCTGCATATTTTCGTTCTTCGCGTTTCCACTTCGTATTTATTTCGCAAAGAAACTTGCTCGGAGTGAACGGTTAACTGTTTGGATTTTAAAAAGTCAAGAGAAACACGGGGGCTGCTGTCTAGTTACGAGGTAGAAAGAAATGCGAATCTTTGAAGATCTGTGCGGTTTTATTGAGGTATTACTGGATGGATATTAAAAAATCGCAAAAATTCTTGAACATTTGAGGTATTGTCATTTTCAGTAGAATAATACGATAAATAATATGATATCAATTCATTGATAAATAATATTGTGATAAATAATATGATAAATAAATAGTAACACGATACAAATATCAAACTAAAATTTTAAAGCGTTAAAAAGGTTTAGTTTCTTAATTAAGTTTATTAACTAAGTAACAATTAAGTCATTATTACAAACCACCGTTCCGAAACGATTAACACTAAATAGCTGCAAATTCTGAAAAAATTAAGGATCGATCGATTGGTCAGATTACAAAGTGCGCACAGTTGCCCCGAATCTCCCCACTCGCCTCGATAATAACAGGGTTTTTAAATTTTCCTCAGCGCTCTAAAACTGACGACCCTTCGAATTTCCGTGCGCACACTTGACCCGAATGTCGCCACTCGCCGCAATAACGAAAAAATTATCGTCAGCCTTCACGAGCAGCGATGCTGGCAAGGACGCTCCGACAACCTTTTCCCAAGGTCGAAAATTTTATTTTTCAAAGCGGGGGTAGGAACGAGAGGGAGGAGGATAATTTGCATATGCCGAACAACATTGAGATTCGGAGAAGTGCCTGGATCTATTGGGAAAAGTGGACGAAGCTTTTAGCGCATTCGCATATGCAAACGGAGCGTCCGTTTCGTAGGGTAAATATACATTCGTTCGTGATCACGTTGAGGCACAATGCCTGAACCCAAAAGGGTGAGAGCGGAATAATGCAGCAAGAAAAACACGAGTAAAAACAAGATTTACCTTGCGGTCGCGATCCAACGTTTCGCCTGATGAAAACCGCTATTATAACGGACGGAGAGCTTGGGCGACGGGGATAAAACGGGGATAAAACGGGAGAAGGGTGGCGACGCTGCTGGGGTTGGGTTTTTGGGGCATAGAGAAGACGAGCTAACGCAATTCTCTCGGAGCGGACGTGATTGATGCACGCCGGAGAGTTTCCTTCAATTAGCGAGAGGCTTCTACCGTTAACTCGATATTAACTATTCAATTGACGTGAAATGCATTTTTATCGATTTACCGTACAAACGCTGTGCGGGAAAAAAATATTTTTCTGGAAACGTAAAAAAAAAAAATGTTAATTGTGAAAGCAAATTCTGAAATCGAATTCGGTAAGAGAAAAAAACATGGTGACGCGGTTGGATATACCGAAGCGTATTTACGAGTGTGAAATTGGTTCTTTGGGGCACCGTCGAGAAATAATATCGGAAACAATTGCCATGGAATTTCATAAGTAATAAACCCCGTCAGTTGGATCCCCGAAGAGTGTACGGAGGACGAGGTCTGGAATGAAACAAAAAAGTATCAGTAGCTGAGTGGTCAAGAGGGAGCCTCGTGGAGGGTTGTCAAAAAAATTCGTGGCTATCGGAGGGATGGTTTCTGGGTGGCTGGTCATCGCGAAAATTCGATGGGGATGAAAAAAAAACGAAAAAAATAATTGTATACAGATATATTTGTATACGAAGGGAGTGTAAAGGGGATGCGAAAGCAGGTAAGGTATCAGAGGGTCTATGGGAGGCATGAGAGTCCAGCCGAGGGCAGTCTATATAATTTCCCTTGAGGGAGATCGGGATGGGCGATACCGAAGGGGGTTTGTGGAAAGAGGGATATGATAGGGGTGTGAGTGTTGGCCAGAGGGTTTCCGAGAGATCGGCTTGTTGTTCAGGTGAGGACAGCCAAGCCTCGTAGCATATGCTCATCGCCTAACCCATCACCGTATCCATCCTCGACCACAATCGATTATTATCTTTCCAATTTACACAGCAACGCCTCCTCTGTACCGCCACTGTACAAATCTACATCAGAGCCGCTTCCAAGGCTTTATCTTCGAAGTCATGATATCGATCTGATATATATCAACAGTCAAGTATTTTTCAAAAACTCTCTTCGTTTCAGGTAATTAAGAGAACCATATAAACAAAACGGTAAAACTTACTGCTGAATAAATAATACCTAAAACTAAGCAGAAACTGGAACTAAAAATACTTAAATAAAAAATACTATCAAAAATATAAAACTTAAAGAGACGTAAAATGTAAACTTAAAAAAAACATTGGTGCTATAAAAAAAAAAACAAAACTTGCTTCTGAAGATGTAAGTCCTGTATGTCCTGTGTTAATAAATTTTCTCTCGTCGTTACGTCTTCGTAAAGTCAGTTTATAAGGCCTCACTTTTGTTATCAGCAAATATTTAAACGGGATATTATTGGATATTTCACTGATTTTTAGAATGATCGGTATGTATTATTCGTGATGATTCAGGTACTAAATAAAAGCATCGCTGCCTCAAGAGTCATAAGGTCAGGTGGTCGACAATTGACGAACTGTCATGAAAAATATCGATTCGCTTCACAAAACGTTTTCGCCATCAACGTTTCAAGAGCTTTCCACGTTACGTGCGAGGCGCTTCGAAGCAGGTGAGGCTTTATATAAATTACGAAAAAGGATGCTGCGATCGAAGTGAACGGCGGTCGACATACGGGACCGTTAATTCGTTTTTCGTGTTAGTTGACAAATGCAGAGGTTGAAGAGCTCTATAGAACGAATTTGGGAGTCCGCGAAGTGAAACGAAAAAAAATCGTTCGATCGGTTGAATTTGCGGTCACGTATACATAGTCATACGGGATAACCGGAGCACAGTGGGTAAGTGTGCGCACGCCTTTTGTCTCCGAACGAACCGAGGATGGTTGGCGGTTTAGTGTGGCAAGTTATACGCGCCTGACTTTTTTTGGATAACAAATCGGATTTGTTATTTGGATAAGAAAAATTTTAATTTGAATAATAAATTGTTTTCAGTTTGGATAAGATCGTTCCACCAATCCAATAATATCAATGGACAATAATAAATTGAATTTCAGTTTGGATAATAAAAAGCGACGTGCTGTTGTACTTTTCGCGGTGAGTACATTTTTTTAAATTATCAAACGAATAAATATGACCCCAAAACGAATCAAAGCTTGAATTGAATTTAAGGTGAGTTGATTTTATTCGGAATCAGTAATTCGTTTTAACTTAACTATCAGTTTCAATCGTCACTGATTGGCCGATCGTCGTTTCTCATCTGGACACCTGCCGGAGGTCTAGTCATTATGTAATTTCTTATTGGCTTATAATCGTACACGCAGAGCTTTTCACCGGCGATACTTACGAAAAAGAAAGCGTTCAGCCAGTCTTATTTCATAAAATCTTTGACACCTCGACGCTACCGCTATCCACGAGCCAACAAGAAAGAGAGAAAGAGAGAGCGAGAGAGATGGTGTCAGTCATTAATAACTTTTAGATGGCAGATTTTGCGCGTATTAATCCACCATATTATACCAGCATTCCGGAGGAACGAGAAGGGATCGTCGTCTCGTCGTCCTTATTTCCCTCGACTCCCTCTGGTCACCCTCGCCGTCTGTACGAACGTTACGAGACTTCCGCACCCCTGCAGCTCGCACCCTGAGACTCGCCGGATAGCTGAGTCGACGTCTCCTTAATGAAAAATCTGAATCTCGGGGTCCTCTGACTCTCGTCACTCTCGCTCTCCTCCTTCACCTCCTTCTCCCACTTTTCTTCGTCGCGGTTCCCGCTCTTTTAAGTCTTTCAGTATACACGCTCGTAATAAATTCCTGTTGTCGTGAAAAAAAGAACTCTCTATGCCTAAAGATTCAACGGGCTTGCAACCATCCTTACTTCAAAATTGACACCACAAAAATTGACAGGGTAGAAATTAAAATGGGGAAAAAAACCATCTCTGATTTTCCTTAGACAAAATCAAGCATCGGTAAAACCTCCATCCTGGAATAGGTTCTCTCTCTGAAGAACTGATCAGGAACAGACCGTGGAACGAGCGCCGAATAACTAGAAAAGATATAGGGATGATGGGGAATCATGGAGAACATGGAGAACCAGGAACAAACTAAAATATTAAAAATGAAGTGTTTCAGAGTTTTTGGAATCTTTAAGGGCACAAAATCGGAAGCTGATTAAATTTATTATTTCGAAAAAATCCTCCATTGTATCAATATTCTGAATTATATCAGCTTATCATTTTCGTCGATCGTCATAATCAATCCGTCACAATAGCATTGTCAGGAATAAATTATTCTTGAATAAAATAATCTGACGATAAAACGGATCACGCAATCACAATAAATGTACTAAACATTGCTGATGACACCGAAAAGTAATTTTTTAATAATAGGTCGGAATTTCATATTTAAAAAAAATAATATTGCATCCAACGTTCATCATCCAACACTTTTATTATTCTTACGAAATATCATACTGGCTTACCGCGAAATATCTGTGCCATTGTTGCCCTTCGGTATTTGGGAGGAGTAGTGAACCTAAAAACGGACGGTATAGTTCTCCAAGCGCGTGTGGAGCAGCTTGCACCCTCGGGGTTGATTTTCGGCTGAGGTGGATCCCCTTTTTTCTCGCGCTTTTTCTATCTTTTTCGGATTCAAAGTACGAGAAAATCCCTTTCGCCCTCGTAACGCCGTTGCATTTTTATGCGAACGTATATATACAAAACATACGTACATATGCGCGATATATACATGCAAGATTATGTACATATTCGAACGGAGGAGGATACGGAGCGCAGAACTGTCAGAGAGATAGAAAATGAAGAAAGCTTGCACTTGAGGATCGCACGGTCTCCATTCCCATCTACGTATATATAACCATATATGTATAAAGTAACATGTATTCGCGGTATTGTACCTCCTCAGTTTTCTCATTTCTGTTTGCCCGAGAGCCTAAACGGGCGTAATGTGCTCGCGTGGCAAATTAACAAATGTACCATAGAAAGGAGGGAACATAGCGAGGCGCCATCCTCAGCCCTTTTGCCGTCAGATTCTCCCTCTTCAGCCCTTTCCCTCGTAGTCTTCGTTCGTGCTGTCCCCTCATCCTCAAATTTCTCTCTCTCTCTCTCTCTCTCTCTCATTTCTTCCCTTTTCCAAAAAAGTGTGTAAAATCTGCACGGTGGAAATCTTTTGCAAGAAAGTACAATGTATAATCTCGAAATCGCTGGGCCCATCTTCTAAGAGTAAGGTGGAAGGAAAATACATTTTTTTTGCCGGACCCGTTGGTTATCGCGATATCTATTTTGATGACGTAATTTTTGAATAATCTTGAAAAGCATCGCGAAAACAATCGCGTATAAAAAGCGTTAGCCAAAGATAACATTACGAGTCGACTTTAAAGTAGCTTTATCGTCTCTATCGTCATAATCTCACGTACTTCCTAAGGTTGGTGAACTACGTGGTTTTTTTCTTTATGTTTGTTTGTGAGGTCGTCTCATTCCAACGCGCGCAGACAATTCCTTTTTACCTCGGACTTTTTCACCGTCTCGTTCCGCCATTTGGCAACCCTTATTTTTGAGTGGCGAGTTGGGACGAGGCTGAGAATGTGACCTTTGACCCGCTTGACGCGCCGTTCAGCTCAAAGACACCGGGACATCCCTTGGAGCTCCAAGAAGGCGTCTTGAGCAAGAGACAGAGAAGGTGGGAGGGAGAGAATAAGACGTGTGAAACTTCCACCGAATTAAGCCTAAGCTCGTTGTAATAGTTGCCAGACTCGCGAGACTCTTGCAACGGGAATTACAAACGGGAATTGTTTTCATTAGAGGGCACCAAGAGCCGGGAGCACTCACGAGTACATACTTGAGTGACGATCGTCCTGGCGGTCGGTTCGTTTTACGAACGTTCAACTAAATAAACTAAAACGCCTCGCGTATGTACTTTGTGTGAAGATAAACGGCGCTGCAATTTCCGAGACCCCAACGTCCGCACATGTCGACCTGGAAGTGTGACCGCTTTTTCCTGGTACATCTATGATGAATGGAAGTCATAAAAGAATTGCCTTCCATTACTGCTGAAATTGTCTCTATATCTGATCATTATTTATACGTCCTTACAGCTCTGACGATACCGGTTTTCCTCCTGCACGAAGGGAGAAAAAAAATATTGCGACCGATGTTTACCGATGCGGTAAAACCTCAATTATTCCTATCCTGGCTCAAACCTAAACTCTCGGATATTACAAACTTTTACACTACGGTCAAATAAAATTGCCTCTTCCACCAGATTTTATTTTCTTTATGTCCGTACGTAAAAATGCATTGTACAGTACACGTATGTTCAGTAACAAAAGTAAATCAAGTATTTAAACAACGTGACATTTTTCACGACCATGTCACATGGGAATCGAGTACCCTCCATTATCGATATAGCATATTTATTCAAATATTTAATTATCGATTTGTTTGGGTTTTTTTCGATACTCCTTTTTAATCAAAAGATCGAATTGGCACATTTTCTAAATGGTGTCTGGGGACAAAGCCACTAATCTTTTCGCAAGACGCTACGATGGCGATTCGGTATTTCTTCAAGTCAAGAATTTACACCGGGGAAAGTTCTTTCCGGGTTAAAAAGATGTACAACCGAGGGAGGAAATATAAATCGTCGTGTTAATTGCACACGATGCTTCATCGCAGCGAAACAAAAACTACGTTTTTGTTTTCTTTTTTTTTTTTTTGGAGCAATTTGTTTCGTTGAAATTAATTTTATTCAATTCTCGCGTTTCCGGTTACGTTGTCACTTTAATATTATGACCCGGAGATCGACGAAAGTGGAGTACATACATTACTGAAAAGTACTCTCGCAATCCGAGAGAGGGTGAAGTCTCGCAGTGTTATCGCTCTTCCCTTCTTTTCCTCCCTCCCTCCTCCTCTTTTATTTTTTTTTAATTTCACCACGTTTCCGCACTCAAGTAGAAATACGACTGCCGCCCTTCCCCTACCCCCCAAGCATTTTGTTTTTTTGTTTCTGCTCGAGTGTGGAGGTCGGAGGTTGCGAGTTTGGGGAGAAAAGAAGGGCAATCCTTTTAGAAAGACGTAAAGAAAAAAAATATATAACGAAACAAACGCTCCTTAACCCGATATAATCCACAAGTTAAAAACAAAATCCCACGATGTAAATTAGTTTTCTTATTTTTAGCTTATCACTATCGGCCCTCCTGATAATTCTGGATAACAAAGTGTTTTCACGTAATTCAACAGTTCCCCCCATAATTTACTCGCAATTATCAAAATTTTAATTAATACCTAATTCCCTGATAATTCGAAAAAACAAATCGTCCAATATAGACGAGACTGGTGGATGGATGGTTCGGAATTCGGGATGAGAACTGAGGCATCAACCAGTGAAATGCCAATACTTATGAGACTCTTGATATAAATACTTGGCTCAACATTTGTGTAGCAAAGAATTAGAATTGAAAAATCAGATCGTTATCAAATATATTTAAAAATATATAAAATATAAATATATAATACGCGTGGCAAATATTCTATCCGGGCGAATATTTTTACACTTACTACCATTAATATTGTTATAAATAGCGATCTCTGCAATAGGAGTCGTATTAGAGTACATTTTAGAAAACATAATCTAAACATTGTTTTCGGTTCAATTTATGAGACCTATTAATTAGTGGAAATCTCGTTGATTGGTTGGTTGCCAAAAACATTACTATGTTTTCCATGCCGATTCTATTCGACGATTACTGAACCTCCAAATTTCCATACATGAAAAACGGTCCCCAAAATAAGCCCATTTATTGTCGAGCCCAGAATTGAACAATTCAACCGATAATTAACGATTTAAATATTCCAAGATGTGCTATTAGGCGTTATAGCTTAAGACATCTTAAGGCAGGAGTGGGAACATCCAAATTTAATTGAGTGACACGAAAGTATCGCCATGAAGAAAATACGTAAAAAACCTTTGAATAAATATTTAAAAAAAGAGAATAAATAAAAATTCATCAAGATACAACAGACAATATTTTTCCTTCCAAAAGCGAGCACATAAATCTTAACACGAAAATTCCAAAACATACATTATTAAGCCGACAATATTAAGAACAAAAAAAATAAAATAATAAAAATAACAAATAAAAAAAACAAACGGGAAAATCCATCGCGACGCAAGAGCGTAAAAGAGAACGGATTGACTCGAGGCACAAAGTGAGAGTGATTAATCACGGGGCAAGACAGAATGCAGAGGGTTCGGTGCTAAAGAAATTAGAGGGTCATAAGGCAGGATAGGTGGCATATAAGGGACGAATAATAACGAAATCGGGCGAAGCAGAAGGCAGGCAGCGATATCGCCGCGTCCTCTCACGAAATACTTACATACATGTACACATATGTACACGTGTACATAATTCACGAAATACGTGGAGTATAAATTTCACGTGTATGCATGTACACGTATTACTCTCAATTATCGGTTTCTCGTGCCGTCAGAATACGCGAACCGGGATAAGGTTATTTGCACTATTACTATGGTGAATTGAATGTATAGATTGAATATCTAAACTTTTATATATATATATATATATATATATATATATATATATATGCTAATATACCTGTACAACTTATGTAGGTAATTCACCATAGTGATAGCGCTGTATTTTCATCATACAGGATAACCTCGATTAAGGTGGTACGTTTATGAACATCCTCATTAGAAAAAAAATGGATTATTTTGTATACTGTAATATAGCAATTCGGAATGACGTCCGGAAAAATTCAGCATACATTATTGAGGAAATACGACAGTAATTGATTCGTGAAATAAATGCATCTAACACACAACATTTGGAAAATACGTGCGGATTGATATTTGGAACGGAAATATTAATAGTTTGCGATTAGATGTGTACTGTGCAAAAAGATAAAAATATCAGCAAAACCGTCGCAATGACATTTTTTTGAATAACAAATATAGGTCCACCGGGAATTCCAAGCAAATATTAATTTTTGCTTTTGCTGGTCGACCCACAGTCACTACACACATGTACACTAACGTTACACAAACGACGTTTGCAATTTTTTTTTTTTTTGGAACAGTTAAATGAACCGGTGGTTTGGTACTTTATTTTTCATAATAATAATTGAATATTATTATTACCGCCATTTCTCGAATAATTATTTTCCGACGATGAATATTGTTATGCTTAAATGTATATTGTATTTTTTTTATTTTCAGACTCAAAAAATTATAGATATACTGTTGACTAATAAATCACGCAGCACTAGTACTAGCCAATAATGGCAAAAAAGCTCTAATGCGAATGGCAAGTACTAGTACCTTAAAGATTAACAACGAAGGTCGTTTTATTTCAGTCCATTTACCATCAAAACAGTTACAATCAGCAGACAAAAAAAAACCGGAGGTGAAACTGCACCCTCGAGTCCTCTAACCTCTCGAAACGGTGTGACAGTGTCGCTCTTAATAACCCTTACATTTATCCCCATTCCGGAGGTTGCTTTAATATTTCATCGAGCCCGAAGACTCATCCTTATTGTGTTATTTGATTGTACGTGAGCTATAGCTCGTAGCCACGAATTCTCTTTTTCTTATTGTTCCGGAATAATTATTCGTAAATTATAATTCGTTAAGGGAGAATCAAGGTTGATGAAGAGATACGAAACGAAATGGAAACGCCTAAGAAGATGAGAGTTTTCGGGGAACAAAGAGACGATGCTGGGTTAGAATCAGCTCCTAAGCACACAATGAACATCGGCAAAATCCTGCTTTCCCGCAAACATATCATACTCCACCAACCCCTAATGCCAATGACCCGCTCGCTTATAAGCGCACAAAGTCTTAGCTATATCCGATCGTCTGAACGGTTACCTATTCTTAGCCATTTCCCTACCGCATATACGTGTATGCGTTTCCTTCTTTTCTCTCTCCGCTTCGCTCTCCCCAACTCCGGCTCTACATCTCTTTCTATTTTCCTCTCTTCCCGTTCTATCGTTTTGCACATCGGCCTATACCATCCTCTTTCGCATACACAAGTGTAACCGTTAGACACAAGTGTACGTTTACATCAGAAGGGGCATACGAACGTATTGGTACTTGATGTATACGTCGCGTACAAACTACAGTGAAAGCCCCATTAAAAACCACCGTAGATATTGCTATCGACGAATCACTGAATAACCGAAAAATCACGATTTATGGGAAATCAATTTTATATGATATTTTAGATCGATAAAATTAAGAGTTTTATTATTTTATTGTAATAGTATTACATCTAATAACATACCGAAGATCCAAAGATCGATCTGCAACTATTTTCCAAATGTTCATGAATTAATGAAACGTTCATGAATTAATATTATTGTCGTATTTGTTCGGTACGGTATGATAAAGTGTCGATTAGTTAATACCTGATGTTTTGTTATTTTTAATACTTTCAAAATGATCTGAAATTTAAAAAAAATGAAACGTTTTCTTTTTTCTTCCGTGCATGAATGTAAGTTCTTCACGTTTCCAGAACCGTTAGTCATTGGATATTTCGAATCTCCATTTTTTTTTATTTCCAGGAACAAAAAAAGTTACTCGTTATAAATTAAGACGAGAAAAATAAAGCTTCCGAACTTTAAACTTCCATTTTACCGAGTCATCGATTTATAAGTATCGTTTTTGAATGCTCCTCTATTAATCTCGATCTTGTATACCATCCCGGTTACAAATTCAAATAAACTCAGAAATATTTATGAGCAGCCGTGATGTACAACAAAAGAAACGGAGTTTTCTCGTGTGAACCGGAGACGTAGTCCAACGCGAATAATCGCGAAATAGCGAATTTAGAAGTGATGTATCATCCCACGCTTTGTGGTAACGGATTTGTTCTTTTTTCTTTTTTCTTTTTGTTGAAACGCGAATTGATGAATGTTCGAAGGATAAGAACTCGGAGAATCGAGTATCTGAGTACGGCGATCGGAGGGGGTAAATTGATTGTGGGAATTATGGCGGTGAGTTTGGCACTGATAAGATACGATCGATATTTCGCCTTGCACAGCTGGGCGAACGAAAACGTATCCAGGTAATGTTGGTAACTGTACACTATGGGATATAGAAAAGCAATAATAAAAAAAAAACGGTTGGAGGGAGTAACTAAAAAAAAAAACGTAGGACAAGATCCCCAGATCTTGGGTTTGAGTTAATTATAGCTATTTAGATTCTGAGCTTGAGTTAGGAGTACTAACTCAGATTTCGTATTTGAGTTAGCGGTGCAAACTCAGATTCTAGTGTTGAGTTAGTAGTACAATCACAGATTTTGTATTTGAGTTAGTAGTGAAAACTTAGATTCTATTGTTGAGTTATTAGCACAAACGTAGATTCTAGGGTTGAGTTAGTCGTAAAAATTCAGGTTCCAGGGATGACTTAGTAGTGTAAACTCAAAATTTGGGTTTGTATTAGTCATACCAACTCACATTAAGTGCTTGAGTTCTTCATACCTACTCAGATCTTGGCTTCGAGCGAGTCAAACCTTCGAGTTGAGTTTGAGGTGTTCGGATTGATTTTAAGCTTGAGGTTTTTAAGCTCTTAGGGTTAAGCTTGAGATTATGAGTTTGAAATCTTGGATTGAGCTTTGAGTTGCTCAGATCTTGAGTTTGAGTTACTTGTACCGACTCACGTCTTGATCTTGAGTTATTCATACCTACTCAGATCTTCGGTTTGAGTTAGTCATATCTATTCGAATCTTCGGTTTGAGTTAGTCATACCTACTCAGATCTTGACTTTCAGTTAATCATACCTAGACAGTTCTTGGGCTTGAGTTAATCGTATTTCGTGACTGCAACCCTGCAAATTACGAAGCTGAAATCCATCCGAAAAAGTAATCCGTGCAACGCGCGCATAAAAGAGTGCATGAAAATGAGGAAATAAATGTTTGTCGAGGTCGAGTGCGGGTTAAAAATTCCTGCATGGCCTTTAGTTGACACTCCCGTTATGCTTGTGTATTTCCGTTATACACCGATTAACGCGCCATTTCGTTGCTTGTGTCACGAGCCTCGTAATAACAGCGAGAATCTGAATCAGCTCTTTCCAACCCGCGATTCCGTCAATCGCGGCAAACTTTTCTAAAATGTGTTATTACTAGCATCAATAATAACGTTTCTATAATTACAACATTTTTCAGTATTGTCACACAGTGATGCACTATTTTCCGGTCCGTTTTCTTTTTAAGGATTATTCAATGGATATCAAAAAATCATGATGCATCAAAATTTGAAGAATTATGATTTTTCTTTGTAGAATAATAATGGACGAATTATTTTAGAATTTTTCAATAAATGATTTCTTACTTATAAGAATATGAATTTAATATGTTAATCGTTGGAAAACGTTTGAAAACATTGTATCATCGAAATTTAAAACCAAACGATCGATTAGGATAAGATTCATATAAATCAAATTCAAACTGTATTTCTGGTGGCAGACTTAATTTTTGTTATTTTTTGAAGTATGTTATACCTCCGTGGTAGACAAAAGAAATTACTAAAAAATTGGCAATGATTTTTCGGAAGCCAGTTTTATCAGAGGAAGAATTGAAAAAAATCATATTTCACGCAGTAATTATATTATTATATTTTTATTCTCATTACATCTTTCCAATATCTCCAGAAATCCACAAAAAAAATTGCCAACGATTTTCAAATTTCAGAACCCATTCTTATTGAGGGGTAAATAAAAATCGTATCTCTGATGCAAAAGATATTCGATTTTATTGATGTCACGTTGCATATACATAGCATTTAAGAGAAACCGGAGAAGAATGATATAAGTCCGGTAAAAGTGAATGCTTTAACTAAAGATGATGTTTGTAGACGGAGCCGAGTCTCTATCCAATTGACCTTTCCCTGTGACAATGAAAAACAGCAGACTTTATTAACATTGATCTACCGAATGCCGATCCGGTTTTAGACTCTTCAAATCGTTGGCGCCGCCCTCCCCAACCCACCATCTCAAACCCACGTAACTAAGAATAAATTTCTGGACTCAATTCGTCTCCTTGCATAATAGTCTCTATTCTAAATTTCCTTGATCTTCATCGCGAAATGGAAATGATCTAAGAGATGAGCAAAAAATATACTGCGTGTCTAATGTGATAGGGTAAAAGCACTTGTTTGATTTGTTATTCAAGCTGTGCAAACAACTATGCAGTAGTTGAAGGTATTACTGGATGGACCAACGGGCAAAAAGTCAGTCCAAAATCGTTTAAATGTTTAGCCTTACAAAAAATTCATTTAATAATAAATTAACACTCCGAAATGTCAATTTTTCAGGTACAATAATAATTTGAGTCAAATTCGACGACATTGACGATGCTTGACTGAGTTTTTTCAGTTACTGTACATCTGTTCCAATTTTACAGGAAATAAACATCTCATTTTTTAAATGTAATTAGTAACTTCAATTGATTTCAATATTAGCTATAATTATCAATAAACTCAATACTTATGGAGTTTTCTAGTGATCCCGAATTGATTCACGGTTAACATAATTTTTTTTATTATTTTATAATATAATATAAACCCAAACAAACTATTTTTTAAATTAATCTAATCAGTTGCTTGATCCTAAATCTTAATATAAAATGTTCAGAACTTGCCGTAATTTATTTCCATTCGTTTTTCAACTAATAAACGACCGTTTGATAAAACAGCTTTGATCTTATTTCGAATAAAATCTTAAATAAAATAATTCCAGTGATTAAACGGTTCAATGAAAAATTAATGAGATGAACATTTTTAAATACAAATGAAAATTAATTAATACGAACATATTCCTTTTTTAAATTGACGCTACCGGAATTCTCCCAATCGAATGACATTCAAAATTGAAAGATTCCATCATTCAGTGGAAGCATTTTTTTTAAATATCGAGATAAAAAAAAATTCTCACAGCGCAAGCCTGATCGAGTTTTCCAGGATTGTCTGCCAGACTTATTAGCATTCGAGTAAGATCGTTGTTATATTATTTCCGAAAGTTTCGCCATTTTCTAGCCCCTTAACAAATGACTTCGAGTATTAACGCAGCGGTTAGCATATTGGTCTGACCATCTGTTTGGGTGATTCCACTGAGTCTAGTTTAAGTACTGTTATCGAGACTAGGCATTGCGGGAAGATAGGGAACCGCGAGACCGCGATAGCTGGTTATTTATCCTCTATCAGTGTTTCACAATGTCACGTTACAAGGAAAACGAATAGGGAACGTATTCGATATTTCCCGGGAATAAGGTAGAGCATCGAGATCCTAGATGAAGCTAAGATAATTAATCGATTTGTAAGTTAAGGATGGATATTAGAAAATCGTCAAAATTCTTAAAAATATACAATTTTTTATGTTTAATAAGACATTAATTATTTCGGAATTTTTAATTGCGAAGCGGAGAAATTATAAATACATAAATATATCAGGGTCCATTATAAGACCACAGTTCCTGCCGATATTTGTGGCTGCTAAAATAATGCGATAGATTTTTTCAATAACTATTCTTTTTTAGGTTTTTTTTTTTAATTAATCTTGAGTCTTTTAAAATGATTAATATTAATGGAATTAAAATTTTAAAGATTCCATCATTCAGTGGAGGCATTTTTTTTTAAATATCGAAATTAAAAAAAAAATATTTCTCACGGCGCGAGCCTCATTTTTAATATTAAAAAAAAATAATATACGAATAGAAAACTGTAAAATAGATAATATTAAATTTTTCACTGCGCATTTTTCGAAATCGGTTGTTTTTTGCATTTGTATTAGAGATCGATTAAGGATGCCCATTCCAAGCGCCGTGAAACTCCACGGCATTCAATTTTTATATATCCTCGACGTACAATAATGAAAAGGAAAAGGAGCCTCGAGGAGTTTCGAAGTTAGTTGGCTTCAGGAGATGAGACAGTAAGTAGGTAAGAAAGTTATTTCCCGGACCGGATATGCTCAACCCTTCGTCGACGAGATTCCCCGGTCTCCGAACCTCCCTTGCCTTCATCCCCGAACGGTATCGGCGCGATGGTTGTTTCCATGCCACAATCAATTCTCAAAACAGCGACTGGGCCTGCACTGATGACTCGTGACGACCCCAGCGGGTTATCGGACAATCGTTACAGAAACAAAATTCAGAGTCTCCGCGAAGATAACGAAAAATGTTTATAGTTCCGTTATTTGCACAGCTGAAAAGAGGCAACTCAGGTATCCAACTGTCGAGCCTTTTGGGAAAACGGGAAAGCCCAGGAGCGCCGGAGTTTAAAGGCTAAACGGACCAGGCTGCTCGCCATGCATAACAATTAGGCTGGGAAAATCATGAAAACGCTTTTGTACTCGTACCACCATGACCGTCAAGCTCTTTCAGCTGCTAAACATATATATATATGAAAGCAGGAAAGAGGAAAAGTGCAAAGAGGAGGACCGCAAAAGGCGTCCTGGAGGCCAAGAATCTTCTCGCGCCCCTCGAGATTCCAGTGCCCGTCCCATGCGCCACCTTCACCACCCTTCTTCTTCCGCCTGCACCAAAGAAAACGCCACCGACGTGCCATGCCACCCTTCTCGCGCACGGAACACCACGAGATAACGAGGAGAGTTACACGCCCTTTCCTTTAACCCTTTTCCTCTCGGTGTCTCGGGTCCCGAGTACACTGAAAACCACTATGTCACAGAGGTGCTCAATTCAATGAAGTTCCAGGGAAATTCGATGGTCCGATTGAATTATCGGAAGTGTTGGGTGCGATTGAACGTACAAACGATTTGCCTCTATTCATAGATCAGAATCGTTTTTCAATAGGATTATGTGAGCGCAAGGGGTAAGTGTGCGCACTCTCTTTATCCGCGAATAAGCGTGGTCGGTCGAATTAGCTTGATTATACAACGCATTTTTGAAACTGAGCGTTTCTGTTAAATGAATTGTAAAGTTTGTCTGTGAATTTTCTTGATTTGATTATTAGTTGGACAAATGATTTATTTGACTAGTATTATTTTGTTATCCTAACCTTCATCTTCCAGCTCTGATAACTCTTCGAACTGCAAACTCGACTCAAATCATTATCTCTTTTCAAAGCGTACGCCTGACGCCAATATCATTTTAAAACGTATACTTGTTTAAACGCTTCACAGTGGAATTGAACTATCGAACGGCGGTTGGTATTTAACTCTACGGTATACGCTGAGAAAAGCGGATGGCCGATATTGGATATACAGTTGGCTCGCGGGTTATCCAAGAAAGACCTCTTTGCACCGGAAATAAGATTCATGGAGCAGAATGGAAGGGTTGATTCTTGAGTCCTGAAGGGGCTGAGGATTTCGTGGCTGGTGCTATCTTAGAATACAGTAACCATCGTGAGTTCTCCACACGCACGTACTGCCATATTAGGCACGGAATAATATATGAGCTACCTCTCTCGATATCCCTCTCCTTCTGGTACTGAAGAAGGGCGACCGTACGCAGAATCAAATGCACCATCCGGTAAGGGGTTCTCTCGGTTTGGCGTGATTTACGTCATCTTACGATATGCTTCGTGCGGGGTCGGATCGGTCACCCGTCGTACATTACCGTCTTTCAAGGAAATCCTGGATAATATCCGCGCTTTATGGTGTCTCTCTTGGTCTATCTCGTCATAAAGAAAAAAAAAAAAAAAAGAAAAGAAAAACCACTGTGGATAATTGAAATGACATCGTATGCCTGAAATATCTCGATTCATATCAGCTGACGCAAAATTGAGCGCCAGTTGTACAGAAGTATCGACAATTTTTCTTGGATCTCTCTATACCTTTTTCTTATTAATGAGTTTTTGTTTCGGTTTGGGTTTGTTTGGGTTGTTACGTTTCTTTGAATTCCTCGTGTGTGTACGTACGACGATGACAGTTTTCTTCCGATCTCCCGACACTTTTCTTCTCCATTGCCACTACGCTGCTTCCTTTTTTTTCAAATTCTTTTCCTGCTTGTTATTTTTGTTTTTGTTTTTAACTTTCAACGACTCGATATTTTAACAAACGAGCGCGGATTCCAATCCAAAGACAGCCGAGGCTTTTAACGACCCAACAACGTAATCTATCAATTAATGTATCTCTACTCGGTGTTTTGCTAAGTATAGGCGGTGCACCGGGATATTGCGATTTAGCTCTAAGCGGGCATGAAGAACGCCTGCACGCGTAACGTGTGTACGAGTGTGTATAGTGTCGCACATCTCGACACTTTCGTTTCATAGACGCCCACTGAAACTCGCCCAACTAAACAGGAAATCCTTCTTTCAGGTAATTGGCCACGTGACTCATTTCAATCTGGCTCGAAGTGTTGCTGACGGCCTAAGATCGTTCAATTCATTGCTGGTGCATTCAGAGCATTTCGCAACTATTCGGGAATCGTGGTAATCATCGTACTTCTCGATGTTCGGCAAATTATACCGAACGAATGATAGTTGGTCCAGTTTATTTTTATTTTACGGAGCATCTGGTTTTTATCAGTTATCAACTGATTTTTCGAAACGATTTTCCGGGGTGATGAAATTTTACACCCAATTGTCGATAGCGATACGGAAGATGATCGCGACAAGGGACTCAAACTCGACGGCACGAGCAGTAAACACGTCGAGCCGGTTTCGACTGAGATATCACACTGTCAGGATACTCTCTCTATTTTTCTCTTTATCCGTTTCTCTTTCATCGGCTGGAACGAAAAATGCAAATTGTTCACGTGAATCGAATAAAGCAATTCTCAATTGTTCCAAAACAGTTTTACGACGCCGTAAAGACGAGCGTGACACTTGGTTTGACCTAGACGCGAATCCTCAAGATTTATTGCGCTTCACTCCGAAGATCCTAGTTCGTTGGACCATCGTGACATTTTCGATTCGCGAGAGGATCCCGAGCGTTCGGTTTCAAGGTCGATCCAGAAATCGAGGCTTTAGCTGCGATTTCTTTCTTGAATTTAGTGTCCGCGTTCGTTACTTCAACCGCACTTACTGAAAGTTCGTAACGAGCAATCGGACGAACGATTCTGGATCTTTCGAAATCTAATTTTTGGTTGGATGACCTTGTAAAAATGATGCAGACGAGACCTCGAAAGTTTGTTTCTTCGAACGAAATATTACGAGGAAAATTCCTGGAATATGTCGTTGCGAATGAATACGATTCACATTACGACTCACGTGTAACGCCAATCGCGATGGGATCCACGTGTCCACGAGTGGTACTGTGGAAAATGCAAATTCTTCGGTGAAGAACATAAAAAAAAAAAGCCGAAAAAACATGATATTTCGCAGTAACGTAGGGAATAATCGGAAGTGAGTAGAGTTGGGAACGGAATATTACAAACCGGCAGGCAGAGGTCACCATCAGAGTCATCCTACAGAGCCATAGCACGGCGACGACCACAGGAATGCAAATGAAGTAATTTTCAAGAATTCCCGCGGGTCCTTCCGACGCTGTACTCGTCGTCATTCCCCAATGTCCTGTGCGTTACAGATCTCGAATTTCCGCTGTGCTCCCTTTTTTGTTACTATTTTTTTTCCACAAATCCCGTTGTCCCTCGCGTTTTCTCCCTTTCCCTAATCCACCGTTACAACTTCGCGAACGGTAGGGAGCTGAAAATCACAGCTCAAAGAAGAAAACTAATCTGAGCTTTGCCATGCAGCATTGGCAAGCGTACCGTTTGCACCTGATGAAGGAAACAATCTGATTGCTCTTGGATAGATATCAGTTTGTTTAAATAATAACAATTGCGTTATTAATATTTTCCAATCGGAAAAGTTCAAGAATGAGAAAACTGCCTAGCGCGTAAAGTGCCAACATTGTAATTCCAATGGTTATCAGAAACAATCATTGATAAACGAAAAGCTGACTATGGCCTATTTTTCTCAAATTCCGCTCAGCCCTCTGATGACGGATAGAAAACATCTCAGCATTCGTATGATGCGTTTGAGGGATCGGAAACAGGTATTCGTAGATTAACCCTTCCACCAACCTATAAGTGCATCCTGCGTCAATCTGATCCATGAATTTTTTTCAAATTGTTGTATTTCGATAAAAATGCATATTTTCTTTTGTTTTGTAGACACGTATTTCGTAGTAAATGATTCATATTTTATGGATCCAAATTCACTTATTTGACAAAAACGAAAATTAAATGGGAAAACATTCGGTCAAAGTGGGGCGTGCGTTGAAAAATACGTTCTTACATGAAAAGGATCAAAACGGAGAAAGGATCAAAACGATCCAGTATGCATTCGAAGGGTTAATGGTGATTAGCCAGGTACAATGGTGAATGTCGTTGCGTCGGTTTTCAAAACTCATAATTATATCGAGTAAACGGCGTATCGACAATGGTCGGACGAGGATTAGAAGTAACGAGCCAAAGCTACCCATTATCGTCTTGCGGAGTCCGAATGCAATCTTCCGACGGTTTGTTTACCACTTTGTCTACTTCGTCTCCCTCTCTCTCTCTCTGTCTGTCTCTCTTTGGCCGTCTCTTTCTCTCGTGTGTCCTCTTAACGAAGAACAGCAACTAAACGTTGTAGATTATTGTGGCCTATCGTGGTCTGTTTACTCGTTACACGTTTGTTTACATTCGAACCGTGCGAGCAATTGTAATATCGTACAGTGCTGTGTACTTTTCGTTCCTTTGTTCCGTTCTCGATATGTTGGCCGGTTTGTGTAGTAAACAGAAAGCAGACGGCGAACGAATAACACATCATACAATATGCTGGATCGCACGAGACAGCTCGTGGCTTGTTTTTCGTGGCACGAAAATCGTGCCCACGACCAAAAAAAACTCGTCAAGGTGAATATTTCATGACGAAAGCGACGATTGCTGATATTCCAGCGGTTTATTTATTCCTTGGAACCGTAACGGAGGGGTCATTGTGTGGCGCATGCTCAAGGACGAAAGGGAGAATATAACGGAGAAGGAAATAGAGACAACGGATTCGACCTCGTGGAAAGTACGAGCACGTGCTCGACCACCGTTCGTTGCAAAACATCGCGACTCACGAAACCGTTAATGAAGCTCACTTTTTATCTTCGATCGTTTAAGAGAAAGCTGTATCGTTCATTATTTTTCGGTCCTTCCTATTTCAGGAAAACCTTTCAAATCTGGACAAAGATAGCTCGATGGAACTGTCCATCTCAAACCGTTTGAAGAGTTATCCATTACCAAATTCACGAAGCAGTGAACAATTAGGTTAGGTGAACAATTAACTAGATTATTTTATATATTTTCTATTCCCTCATTTCTACTGTATATTACTGGATATCAGCCTTGATAATTGAATCCTTTCAGAATAGGCAGCCCAATATCTGTATATTTCAATGTTCTCTCACCAGACTTTGATTAAGCTACCTACGCGAAGGTTTCAAAAGGATCGGTTTTCACGCGAAGTGGTCACCGCTCCAAATATTGGCTTTACGTAGCATAAAGTGTTGCCGGAGCAGCGTTCATCCATCAGTGTTGGTTCTATACGCAACACTATCTTATCTACCCTGCAATGGGATGAACCAGTCGAAGCAACGAAGAGCCGAAAAATCCTTTGGCAATCGCTGTAGCGCTTGATAACAAGGAAACGTTCCATCGTTACAACACCAAAACCGTGTATACGTTTAATGGAAATTAGTTGATAAGCATTATTGATACGTACAAAAGTGCATGCGGGAGATTAATGGATTTACATACGTTTGCACGGTTCTGAACGGCGCGCACCGTGTGCACCTGTTGAACGATCCAGCGTGGTCCGAGACTGTAGCTCCGACGTGTGTCACCTGTTCATCGTTCGCATCGAGTCCCGCACGCGTTTTTTGTTTTTCTGATTTCCTTGACCTCCGAGAGGCTGGAGATGGTTGGGTTTACAAGAACGATGTTCGCGTTACGAAGTATTATCAACTTTTTCTCGGGTGCCGCGCGCGCGAGTGTGTGTGTGTGTGTGTGTGTGTGTGTGTGTGTAAAATAGCGGGTAATCGTATAATGAATTGAACGTCCGATAGGATTCGTCGTAGAGGATAAAAAAAAAGAACGCACGCACACATAGATCAGTCGCATCACTAATCCAAAAGAGTCGTACAAAGCGATACGACGAAACGTGTTCTCCCACCAGACTAGCCAGCTGCCCATCCAGAGTACCACTCGTCAGTCATCGTTGAACCACGACCTTGCCAACTGTGCAAAACGCGCACGCGCAAATTACACACGCACTATCGCCTACACAAACTGCATAAAGCCTCCAGTAGCCTTTTTTTTTTATCTCGGTCTCTCTTTCTCCTGTCGTAGGTTGTTGGTGTCACCTCCGATACGGTCGACTTGGTACATCGATCCTCGAAAGATATCGTTGTTACACCCGATCTCTTCCTCGAATCGCTCACCGTTCGGTAACAACGAAAGCGCTTCGAGCGAGCGCGACTTATCCACTCAAAAACCCAACCGACATCTGTGCAAACGAACCGGGAGATCGTAAAAACTGACGGCCCGCTACAAAACAAATCATCGTTGTTCTCAGCGCTAAACTTGTTTTTCACTCATCGTCCAACGCGTCACCCTCGCTCGTGAGACAACCGTGTGTTTTGTTCTTTGATCTCCGGCTACCTATTCCGCTCAACACCACCACCACCATCACCACCAACGCGAACATTACCACCGGTCGTTTTAGGTTCCGGAAGTCTTCACCTCCGACCCTGCCAGGTCTGTCATTGCTCTCTACGATCGTCGCGCGTTCTTGCAACGATAAGCGATGGGAGGAGCAGGGGAAACTAGAAGAAATGAAATTGGCGGGAGAACGAATAGTGGACGAGCCGCACTGGACGGGATTCGCGGTCGCGTCTTTTGCGTTAGAACGTGCCAGAGTTCTGTGTCAGCCGATATAAAACGAGAAGATTATATTAAACGTGCGAGCGAGAGAGAGAGAGAGAGAGAGAGAGTGAGTGAGAGTGAGAGAGAAAGAGAGATCGAAAGAGTAAGAGAGTGGGGAAGGGGGAGGGGGGGGGGGGCGAAGCAACGCGTTTGAAATCGCACACGCGGGACGACTCGCGACGATCGACGACGGGCTTTTGCCTCCGGGCCAGCACAACCAGCGGAGCGAACTCAGCCGGCACACCAGTCGTTTTTCTGTGTATCTCGTGTGCGTGTGTATACGGGTGTTTACACGCGTACACATAGAGAACGAGGAGCGACGGAGAAAGAAAAGCATATGCGAATGGAGGACCGACCCGGAGATTCGATAAATCCGCGCGACACGACCAATGTTATATATTTAGTGATGTGTGCGTCCTGTGTGTGGTGCGCGTATAGCTGAAGGTATATGGAACCAGTAAGCAAAGCAGAAACGCGAGCGAGCGAACGCGATCCCGAGGCTCGCGGCCCCCACGTTGTTTGTCTCGCGAGTGGCCTGTTTACATGTTGACTCTGTGTTTACGCGTTTCGTACTCTGCCTCTCCCTTCCGCTGCCTTCCTCCATCAACTGCCCCTCCTCGCTGTCCTCATCGCCGACTCAACCGCTTCCCCTCGCTCCTCGTAGTCTCGCTCGTTCGACCGATCTCCCCTCCCATCCCCCACCCCGCCTCGCCGTGCTTACTCGTCGTCAACGTCATCCAGCGCTCGAAGGCAACACGCGCCACCTTCGCACACCATCGTCGTACTATCACGGATGGTGTTGCGGGCGACACGTTACGTTCCTCTCACTTCGACGCGAATCAACTCTATATTTTATCTTTCTCGTTATCTCTCTCTCTCTCTCTCTCTCTCTCTCTCTTGTTCGCTTCTATTCGCGTTCTCGTATTCACCTCTACCCTAGTCACAACCGCAACAAGCCTTTCCCTCTCGCTCTCTTCGCTAGTGATTTTAGTGGTGTGCGTCAGTCATTGTTCGATGCTGTGGCCTACACGAGCCTAAGTTTTTGTCCGGTTCTCTCTACGGAAACACACGATATTCAGTATTCGCCGTCTTCTTCTTTGTTCTCTCGGTTCATTCACGGGAACAAGTGAGAAGGATGTGTGTTCAACGTACAAAACTGGCCATTATTTTTTCTCCGGGTCTTTGAAAACTGGAGGGACAAAAGTGTCGGCTCATCGGCCGACGTTATCCTTCGCGCTTACCAACTCTATTTGTACAACTAATGTACATGCCGGTTGACGATAATTCTCGAGAGGGCACGGAACCGCTATAGCACAACGCGTACGGCGCCCAACATCGGCGACGGTCCTCTTCCGATATCGCGTGTAATATTGGATATTCTGAATTATTTGTTACAGTCAAGACGATCAAACTCCCTTGACGTCATCGCTACCGACTGGCTACGAGCATATAGGATAATTTCTGAATATGAGTAAGTCATGAGTGAACGTTGAACAAAAGAGTAGGCTGATACGACGTAAGAATAACTTGGGACAAGCTTTAAGACCGAACCTTTACAATAGGATCGTGCGCCGAGTGACGCATACACACGCGCACTTATTCGCCACCTTCAACGTCGCACGTTCTACGAATTGTTGTTCGTCGCGGCTGTTGGAATTTTGCTAAGCAAAACAGAACTTTTCGTTCGACTCGAAATGTCAATCGTTACGAAGAAGGATTTAAGGTAACAACGCCAAACGAGGATTGTGCAATCCTTAACCTTGGCATCATTCAACACGTTGTTATCAGGAAACATCGTGCAATCTTATCATTATAAGGGTTCAGATATCCCTCCGGTCGACCTGCAAATAGATGTCAAAAGGAATATGGCTGTTCTGTAATCTATAACACCCCGCTGCAAATCCAAATTCGAAGATTCAGCTCGGAACGGTCGTTGAGGGAAATGACTGATCCAAATGCTTACGCGTTAGCAAGGTTACAGAGTTTACAACGTTGCTTAAATTGAAAGAAAGTCAGGAGCCATATTAGAAAGTCTGGAAGACCATGACGAACAAAAAAATTGTCTTGGTGGTCCAAAAATTTAAACGGGCTGTACATAACAGCTATTAAATTATGTACGAAGAGCACAAAATACGAAGATTGACGGATGATTTCAGGAAAGTATTTTCTAGGTCTCATCTAAATGTAGAACAGCCCGTGTACGGCCAGCAGTGTTTTTGCTCCATTGCCGACGAATTATCAGGAACATGGGAATTGTGGTTTTTTTTCATGAATTTGTGTACTTTGTTAGCCATTCGCGATACCCGGTAAGCCAGCTCACGCCCGTTCGAGATCAACAACCAACAAAGAACGGTACGTGAAAAAGTGTGAGTGAGTTTCGTTCTATAATAGACATTGGTTGGTGAATTGTGTCGGGAGAAGTAGATATAGATGTGCAAACACGAAAGGAGTACCAGCTTGGTGGCAGGGATCGCGAAGAGGACTTGGGTTCGTGTACACTAAGATCCTGTGTTGTGTACGTGCCGCGTATTCGATACACAGCTTCGTGGAACGTTTCATCGTCTCCCTGATCGTCACCTTTGGTCATTCGTTTATTTTTTTCCCATACGTAAACTCTTGCACACACGCGAGTACTGGAGTGCAAATAGAGAGGCTCACATGCGAACGATTCCATTCACGGACTCGTCGAGTCGAACGAAAGTTATGCGCGAACTGATCGTCCCGAATACGAAAAGAAGAATTTTGGGACAAGAGGAATAAGGAAATATAATATAAAAATAATCAACTAAGCGAAGGAAGAAACCTTTGAAGACAGAAATTCTTATTTTCCATAATTTCCATCATGGCTTCGACATGGCGGTAGAAACTACTTTTTTTCAAAACAAATTCGAAAAATTCCATGTGAAGACAACTGTTTGTCTATCACATTGCCTGGTCAAATTCGGGTGAATTCTGAAGAGCCATTTAGAACATCCGTGGAAATCTACTATACTGTTCTGCCCTACCATCGTTGATGAGGCGTTGTTCCCTCTTAAAAGCTACGGTGCGTGACGTAAGTCCAACCAAAGCTTGGTCCGGGTATTCCTGATTGTCGGAACTAGAAAAGAATTTACAGCCGTTTTCTTTACGGGCAAACAAAGAGCTGCCGTTTTCCTTCGTTCTTTGGGGCATCTTCACAATGGTGGAGTGTTTTGGACACTGAGAAGTTGGAGAAATGAATGATCTTCCTGAGAGGACTCTTCGCGCGAAGAAAGAAAAGAAGGAAGCTGCCTCGACCAATCTCCGGGGAAGTCGGGTTACACCAAACGAATCTTTATTCAATTAAATCGCTGCGACAATTCTGAAGATCTTCTGGACTTCTCTTACCGATTAATCTATTTTTATATTTTTCTTTCTTATTAAATAAACAATATTAAACTCGGCACAAGTGTGTAGGGGAAAGTAGTACGAGTTGATCCCCCTAAGCGGGAATCGCTGTGAAATACATACTTTTCAAGTTAAACCAACAGTAAAGGCGATTATTGCTAGTAT